>OX451215.1:151581487-151793559 GCA_949628195.1 Phasia obesa
TACTGTAAAAATTTCAATAGTGTACCTATTACGGTTCAAAAAATAATGTTATATACTACGTGAAAATCATGACACTGTCTGAATACCCTTTCAGTTTTGTTATAAAGGCCATATTAATACATTTTCTGTGATAATTCCAAGAGTCTATCTATTATTATATGAATTTTTATTTTGAACTATTTTTAATGAATAAATTATTTATTTAGGTTTAAGTTCTTAATTATAAAGAGATAAAGAAAAATCTACAAGGTAGTTTGAATTGTTATTAATTTTCTATCTAAACAAACTTATCAAAGAAATAGAATATGAGAAATTCTAATTTTTACATCATATTTCATAGAAGATAGAGCTTTTTGTAATGTTTTACACTTTTAAACACTATTTCTTTTTATATTATACTACCAAGCAAACATTTTTCTTTACTTTTATTCTCTTTATATATTTTATTTTATTTGAAAACGGTATACATATATCTGTCTATCTATTATGGTTAAAAAATTAGGCCTTAAAAATGCAAATCACGTTACTGTCGAAAAACCCTTTAATTGTTGCTATTTGTTATATTGGCCATAGTTATAAACCAAAAAGTAATTTTATTTATTAAAAGACTTTAATAATTTAAAAGAAAATTGGTCACCGTTCGTTGGTGTAAGATATAAAAATATATTTATCGCAAAATTTGTTACGCACGACATGTTCCAGCCGCCATATAAATTGTGCGTAGTTTCATAGATACAAATTAGTTTTATCATTTCGACGAATATTCAGAACGACAAACTCGTAGTTCGTTCCGTTAGTGCTTATAGCATTAGATAGTCAAGTAATGCTGTAAATACAACTGGATCCATAACAGATTTAAAAGAGTTCAAATGAGGTAGGACATACAAAATATAAGTTTTGAAAGTCTTGAAATAAAAAAAAATATGAATTAAATTATCCTCTAATGGTGTTGATGGTTGAAAAACATATGTTTTATTAGGTATAATTTTGTTTGATGGGTGTCACTATAGGCCATTAGATAGTGTGCTAACCTATAAATCTGCGGGTTGTGGATTTGATTCCCACAAAATAGTCTGCGTGTTTCGCTACAACGAGTTAATGTCTGCGGTACTATGCTCGGTAAATTAAGTTAGAATATAATTTGTAGTTGTATTGTAACATTTAATAAATAAAGAAAAAAATAGTTATTGTTGTTAGTTTAGTTTGATCTAGCAACTAAGAAAGTAAAAAGCTTTAGTTATATTATGATGTTAACAATGTTTTTTGAATACAATTTGTTTAAGAATATATTTTGTGCTGAACTTGGAACAGAATTTAAATTAAATACCGAAATTTGATTGCAAAAGCACATTACGGTTAGTTTTTTTTATTATTTAGTATAAGAACTGTGAAGAAAAATTTCTGGTTAAGCAATGAACGGGTAAAATTAAAAATTTTTGAAGACCTCACCACTTTTCACACGGTTTACATACATATATGCTCTTCTTTATCGAATACGACTCAATATTTACAAATAGAATCACTCCAAAGTTATTAATTGATTTTTTATTCAAATTGTTTTGCCAAATAAAAAATGTGTGGATTTGCAGCAAGTGTGTTTTAAATTTTATTTTCTGTTTTTAGCATTTGTTGTTGGTTCTTAAAACCAGTTTAACACATTTTTTAATACATTTTTTTGCCAATTTTTTTTTTATTAGTTTGACTGCCAGTTCGGTTGGCGGAAAAATTTGTTATAAGTAAAATGTAAATTTAAAGGTTCATTTATTTTTCTACTTCATCTTTTTTATTGTTGCTATTTATTTTTAGGTTTAGCGAATCTATCAACAGCAACAAAAATACACAATGTTGAATTAAAAGTGGTACAATTTTTTGTTTGATTCGATTTTATTCGAAGTTTGTGTTTCAGCAAAGACTTAAAGGAATTAAAACTTTAATCAAGACTTGTACAAGGTTCCCACATATTCTTATTTTCACTTTTTACACGAATCTAAATACAATTGAAGGAGATCGGCTTGGAGAACACGGTACTCTTAACGAAGTAAGAGATGAAAATATTGTCTTTTATCTTTATGTGGAGGATAGCCTTATCTGAAATTTAGGCTCCACCATGATAATGTTTGGAATCGCAACCCAAAGCTCTAACTTTTTTCTTCTATGAAACAATTCTTTGAGGGCCACGTCAATAACCCGATTTTTAACCCCCCATATAAATTAATGGGAAATCGTAAAACGCAGTATTTTGAATTATAAAAACATCGTAATGTTTTTATAATTCAAAATATTACTGACAACTCTCGTCGGCCACTTTATTCATCCATTTTTAGGATTCCGTAGCCAAAGGATTACAACGTTACCCTCTTGTTTTCACTGCAATGTCTGTCCGTTTGCCCATCCGTCTCTCAGCGCCTTTTATCTATGAAGCCATAATAGGTAGACTCTTGAAATTTTCACAGAACGTGTATAACTATCGCTGCTATAGCAACAAATACTAAAACTTATAGGGTGTTCCGAAAGTGACCTGTTATTTACGTTTATGTCTTTATTTCTTGAGCTGTAGGAGGCAACCATTTAAAGTTTGCAAACAGTAATTAAAACTATGTTTTTAAACAAGTATACAAAATTAAACCTAAAAATTAAAGGTTGTTCCGATAGTGACGCGATTTGTATGTTTTGTACGATAACAGGTAGGCATTAATATTGCCTAATGTTTTAACCATAATAGATACTCTTGAAATTTTCACAAAAGGTATATTACTATGACCCCGATAAAAACAGTAAAAGTGAAAGGTTGACTATTGAAGTGTTTATAGTAGATGTTGAACTTCGGCCGCTGCAACAACTACTAATAACTAAAGGGTGTCCCATTGACATGTTTTTCACCTATATTACCTTAGTTTTTAACCGCAACAGGTAGGCGCCTGATATTTTTATAGAAAGTGTGTAAGGCCGCTATAATAACAACTACTTAAATTTAAAGGGTGTTTCAATAGTGATGCAATTTTTGCAGATATCACTTTAATTTTAAAATTAAAGGGTGCCCCATGACATGAAAAAATTAACAACTTGAATTTTTAAAGTTGCACTTAACATAGTGCGGAACCCTTCGTGTGTGAGACTAACTCGCACTTGACTGATTTATTTGTGAAACATGTAAATCACATCTTATGAAGCGAATTACACAAAACGATTCACACTAATTTTTATAGTGCGCTTAAGCTGAATTCACCAAATACCGGGCATTACATTGAAGCCTTATATTTATATTCAGTTTAGTTTTCAAAGTGGAACTGTTACCGGGATTTCCCTTATATTTTCATAAGGAACCTATTTCTCATTCATAACCAACCGGCACAATGTTAGATGTATTGTACTATTCTACCGATTCTGCAATGTTATATTGTACTTCAAACATAATTTGGTTAAATGTTACGTTATTTTGATATAAACAACAATATGTTCCAATGATAACAATATTATTCTTAAATTTTATCCATAATATTTTGCTCTTAGATTACAGTTCCCTCAACTATCTACTTTTATTTGCGTTAGTAGTCAGTGCTGAACTAGTTCTAAGCCTATTAATTGAATTTTTTGAATTTATCACGCCGCATCAACTAAATATTTTTGTTGCCCAGTGTAATGAATTACCATCACTACTAAAACCATATAGGAAGCAAAAAATAAAAACCACACTAAATTTGAATTTAAGTGTTAAAAACCTTTAAACAAGCAAATTTTAAAATTCGATTTGTATCTCTGGATAACTTTTAGCTTTTCAAACTTTTAAAATCCTGCCTCATTTCAAGATTTATAAAATTTTTGTTAAAAAAACAAGCCTGAAATAGAGAAACAATCGCATAGACCAAACTATGACGAATTTTTGAAACAATATTTGAGCCATTGTGGTGGCAACAGTTAGTTGGTGTTTGTTGCTAGAAGTTAAAACGAAACTCATATGTTTGTCTAGTGATCGGTCTGTCTGTCCGTCTGTTTCCCAGTCGGTCTTTGTACGCATAGAGTTTAAAGACAAGCAGACTATTAACCAAATTATCAAACATCGTTTAATATAACGTGTGTGTGTGTGTGTGTGTGTAGATATGGTGCGCGAGTGTGTGTTTTTGCGGTATGGGAGTAGATATGCGTTCAATATTATTAATTTTTTTATTTTGTGGTGGATTTATATTTATTGATCATGTTGACTTTAATTTGATACTGGTTGGTATTTGGTTTCAAGAGAATTAATTTAATAGAAAAAAATATTGTTACTGTTATTTTTTTGTTTTTGTTTTAATTTGTTGCTATAGATTGGGGTTTTCATGTATTAATCTTTTTTTGTCAATTAAATTCACCTGATCGACTTTTATATTTTAAATTCAAATCACGTTTTTCGATCTCAACGTTTTTCTTCTCTGTTGCTTTATTTTATAAGTTTTATCTAAAGTCATATATATTTGCATTTGATAATAATCAATTATATACATACATATATTGAATTCCTCTCTCTTTGACAACAACAGATAATTAAGCATTTCTTTTTTAATTAATTTAATTCTGTTTGATTAAAATGTTTATTTACCTTATGCTTATAAATATTTTTGTTTGAAACTTATTGTCCAAAAATCTCGTAAAAACTAATTTGAATTTTCTGATTTTTCTTTTTATTAATAATAATCTAGATTTATGGCGGTTTATAAAAAAAGGAATGTTAATTTTCAAAGGCTTTAAAAAGTATATTATGTATTATTAAATATTTAGATTATAATATATTAATAAGCCAATTCGTTAAGATATTTAAGGGTTTAAATATATATATTTTAATAATGCCTTAGGTATGGGAAAAATAATATTATTATAATTGGTGAAAAAACAGTATTTCTAAAAAAAAAATGTATGATCGAAATACATATTTTTTACCGATTTTAGTTGAAAAGACTTAAATAATGACGGTCAACATTTTGTGTGCAACAAAATAAAACCGATGTGCGGATATTAATTATATTACTTTGAAATCGTTGAGTCACTCGTTAATAACAATGGTTTTTTGATGCAAGTAAAAATTATATTTTCCAACCCTGGTTAGACATCGAGGGATAGTTATTTATTTAACACAATTTTCAAAGTTCCCATACTAAACCATTTTCTTTATAAACTTCCGTTTCTGTTCACCACTACTATTCAGTAGTCTAATTCATCTATTATTATATACATAAGTACATATATATTTTTGTCACAACTTTCGTATTCATTTATTAAAAACACTTTAATAATTAGGTTGATGAAGATTTAAAGAAGTGTTCATGTGAAATCCGGACGCAATAACACTTCGAATGATTTGATGTTTATTGTTGTTTTAAAACCCAAAAACTCCAAAAAATCTAAAAATTTAAGAAACAAATCGAAGCTGTAATAAAGGATTGAAATTTTAACAAAATATTGTGTTTTTACAAAATTTCGCAAAAAAATTTAAATTTATGAAAAAATGGCAAAAATTTAATAAAAACATTAAATGACATCACCGAAAATTCGGAAAAAAATTAACTAAAAAATGGATTTTTTTTACAAATTTTACATTTTCACCAATAAATTATAAGTAACTTAATTTTTAATTTTATTAAAAAAAATTGAAATTGCGATAAAAAAAATTAGCATTGGTTGTGTTTAGTATTTGAATAGTGTTGCCAAAAGATTATTTAATTTGCTACGTACATATATTAAAGAAAATTCATTTATTCCCTAAAAGTTTAGATAATCTCTGCAAACATCTCTACACATTCTAGTCATTAAACATACGCTTATGTTTTAGGCTTAAATTTGTTTATTGTCTCTAACTACTCCATGGGTTTCAAAGAATATTTCTCTTGAGCGATTAATCTTAAAGAAAAATGCCAACAAAAATTACTTTATACAATAGCAGACTGCATTGCATTTTCTGGAACTGCACATCCTTCTTCAACATTTTTCTTCCATATTAAGCAGTTAGAGATAATAAGCGAATCTAGGTCTACTTCAAAATTCGTTTGTATGCTAACAAAATGAAACTGAAATATTCTAAAAGTAGAATTATTTTTGGAGTACAGATAAATAATATATTAGAAAATATGGAAAAAGTAACTACAAAAATGCATTCACAGAACAGAAAGTAACAGAACGGCAACAGAAAATGAAGACTAATGAACCCTTCTCTAAATCTCTAACTTCTCCTTAAAGTTGAGAGAATATTATGTTCAAATTAGGTCATTCATTTTAATGGAAAACGTGAAAAATTTACTTCAAAGACTGGTATAATGTAATGCCTTTTGAGGAGCTCTTGGTGCTGTTAAGACAGAAACATGCTCTATTAACCAATTAAATTTAGAAACCCTTTTTTTACCCGTCACTGTACATTAAATTCTTAACATTCCTTAATTTTTTGCAATAGTAATATTTTACACAAACAATTCATATATCGCTACTTTTATTTCCTTTTGTCTTTAAATTTTGTATGACTTTAATTTTTTTCTTATTAATTGTAATAATCATTGTATCGTTGACCTTTAAAGTGAATAGAAACTAAATTAAAAGCCTTAAATAAATTAGTAAATTAAAGTTAAAAAATATTGTATCGTTGACCGTGAAACTAGTGATTAAAAACTAAAATTTATGAAAAGTGAACCGTGTTTTATTATTAAGGAAACCCACCCTCAAATAATAACCTTATATTAGCATTTTATTAAATTGGATTTGCCGCAGTTTGAAATTTTAAGAAAAACAAAAAAAAAAGCTTTCAAAAATATATTTTTATTTATTTGTTTCTTAAAAATCAACTGAATAAAAGAAACTTAGTATTTGACGAAAATAAAATTCCCCGCTTTTGGCAACACTAATGTTTAATAACACGATTTTTCTTAAGTTTGATATTTATAAGAATATGACACATCGTTTTTACTCTTCATCCCAAGTGTTCTTTTTACATTCAAGAATTTTCTTGCATTTTTCAAGGCTTTGAAATTTGTACTTTTAACTGTTTCAAACGATTTTGCTATCCTCCGCAAAACGTGAGTTTGCTCTGCGCGTCCGAATTTAAAATGAACACTTCTTTAAAACTGCCTTTTAAATCTTTATGAATAAGTGTGTATCAATTCATTTATTAATAAAAGGCTGTACGAATCAAATATAAATAAATAACTAACACACAAGGAGTATAATTAATAAATATAAACAAAATGAGTGTGAAATTGAGACAATACATTAATTGTCAGGCGTCAAAAAAATCTATAATAATAATAAAAGAATATTTTTTATGAATATACAAATGTATGTATGTATTAATTATTTCAATCAGATAGAAAAGATGGACATACTCACACATGTACACACATACGAGTATATATAATACAAATTTACTAATAACACAGGGCAACACCGATTTTTTAATTAATATTGAATCAAATATTGATCTAGTTTTTAGCCTACAAGTTAAACTTTTTGAATTGGCTATGGTTATAATGGGTTAATGAAAAACAAAAATGTAAATTTGTTTACCACATCTTCAAAATTAAATTAATCGAAACTATTGAGCAGATTGATTAATTATAAAAGCTATACTTAAAGAGAATTTAAATGCAGATTTTTCAGCAATTTTATCTAAGTAATTCGGAGAAAATGAAGCTGGCTGCCACACATCTATGTACATATAAGAACAACTCGTAAATATGCTTATATTTGTGGTTCAATCTCCTCTATTTTTGACACAACGACTTATTCCGAGAACCAGAGCCACTTCAAAAATGTATGTAAACTCAATTATCACAAGTATCATAATTTTTTTCCAAACATCCACGCTGCAAAAAAGGGATGTAACAAAAGTTAAATTTAATGAGCTGCTTTTGGGTTCGAATTTGTACTCTACATGTAAAAATTATTTTTTAGTAAATTTCAATGCAGATATTGGGAAAATTTCTAAAATACATGAAATTTAAAATATATCGATTTTTTTCGAGATGGTAGAATAAATATTTATAAATAGCTATAAACAAAAACCGACGTTATACGTTTGTATCTGCATTTGTAGGCGCGTAAAAATAGTAATAATGAAGCGATTTAATCTTTAATTCTTTTATTTTATTTATTTTTCAGTTTTTAACAATAGTAAATAATCAAAGACGACTACATATTCCAAGAAAAATCAAAATAAAATTAACTCTTATGTACTTAATTTTGCACTCTGGTAACATTTAAAATATTATGCATTTTTAGTACTTGGTTAATGGCCATTTATTTTCCAATACAATATTTATGCGTTTGGGAATACTTTCAACCATTTTTTGTAAAATTTGAGTTTTCTGCCACTCCAGCACCACACGTAGCCACAACTTGATCCCGATCGTCTTTTTACAATTGACCACAAATTCTCAAATGGATTGAGGTCGGGACTTGTAGGAGGGCATCAATTGAACATTTTTCCAAGTCACACATATCTCAATGATTTTTGAGTGTTTTGGGTATCCAACCTGTTGCAAACCAAGTTCTTCCTTAGGATATGCGCTCATATCTAAAAAATCGGGAAGATCGTTCGTTCTCATGATTCCATAAATTTTTTGCAATGGACCAACATGACACAATGTATAAGAACACCACGGCGAAATTAATACTGTTTACCATCAGACCGATATCGGTTTAATTTCGAATCATCTGACCATATTACGCTCTTCCAGTCATTAACATCCTAATTTTTCTGTTGCATGGCGAATCGTAAATGTGCCGAAACATGTTTTATGTATTAATTCAGGTGTAGGCTTCTTCACAGTTACGGGGTATCCAATGTTGTGTAGCGTTCTTCTTACTGTCCATTCTCCAACATTTTTATTTATTGCTATGGAGTCTTCCTTTGGCGTTAAAGACTTGTCAGCTGTCATCTACAGCCTCTTTCAGCCTCTATCCGAAAACTTGTGGAGCTATACTTCGCCGTTTTATCATTCTAATAACCACTGCATGATTTAAATTAACTATTATACGTGATGAAGAACCTTCTATTGTCATGAAGTTGTTTAAATACA
This sequence comes from Phasia obesa, assembly GCA_949628195.1. Classification (NCBI taxonomy): domain Eukaryota; kingdom Metazoa; phylum Arthropoda; class Insecta; order Diptera; family Tachinidae; genus Phasia; species Phasia obesa. Next base: position 151,590,523 of record OX451215.1, read on the forward strand.
ATTTAAAACTAATGCGTATACTGACAAAACTCAAGATCATAGCAACTAAATCGGAAACTGAATTTAAAATAACGGTAAATTTGAAATTTTTCTACTAATTTAGTTGAGAGCAAGAATGAGCAAAATTGATTACATGCGAAATATTTTGGGGTTATTTAATATTCTCTCATTGCTTATTGGTTTTAGTTATTTTTCAGGGCAGTTTTGTTAAGAACAAAATAGGTAAAAATCGCATCGTTATTAGTATTTTTATGCACCTAGCAATAAAAGAAATATAAACATGTACACACATCTTCTCCCTGCTGTATATTAATGCTGGAAATTTCTGATACTTTTAATTACTCGATACTACTCAATACTTATCAATTGGGTACTCAATACTTTTGTTTACATAATAGAAACGCACTGTTAACCAGAAATTTAACGAAGCCATTCACATTTTCTATTTAATTTGTTTCTATAACGTAACTATAACGTAAAAAGTATCGAGTATCTTTTGAGTATTGAGTACTCAAAAAGAACATCAAATACTCAGTACTCGATACCCACTACTCAATACTTTGCCAGCACTACTGTATATGATATTTTATGTAAAAATTATCAATATTTTTTGCTCAAACTTAGCCCATGCTTGTAAGCATGTTTTATTCTATATTTGTAAAAACCATCTTAATATAAAAAAATATATATTGGATTATTAACAGAAATTTCGTTATCACTGGATGATGCAAACAATTTTAAATACCATAACTCTGCGTTAAATATTCATTAGAATAACTTGAATAGTTAACGATCTCCTGTGTTATTTCCAATATAAAAAGTTTTTTTTTTTAATTGTCTATAAGCCTATAAACATAAACTAGAATTTTTAATTATATCTAAAACTATTCTTTCGCTCTATATAAGCTTGTTTCAAGGTCTATAAAAATTTGTTGTTTTAATTAAAGGCCTTTTCTTTTCCATAAACGTTAGAGGAAATTATAACTTTGACTTCTATGTATACAAATGAATATTAATTAACAAAATCTATTTTAATCATCAAAAGAAAGGTCAAGATTTTACTTTTGTTTTCAATTCAGCTGGTTTTGTCTAATTTGCGCTTTTAAGGCCAATTAATTAAACAATATGTACTTACCTATATACATACATATGTATACATTGTTCACAACGGGACGCAAGTGAGTCGGATTTTGATCATGGAACTGGCAACCTGTGCAACCTACATATATACATACATATGTATGTACATAAATAGGTTAAAACCCCCCGCAAAAAAAAGAAGGAATAAGAACTTTCGTTCAATAATTTTAATTAAATAACGATGTAACGTGTACAACAAGTGGCCAAATGACAAACATTTTTAAAAATGTGCAATTAAAAGTTAAATATGTAATTAAAAAAAAACCTTAACACATGATTTACATTAAGAAAACATTCATACTCGTACATCTACAAACTACCACAAAATTATGGTCATTGATGAAAAACAGCGGCATTAAATTTGAATTGAATTCAAGTGATTTTTGTTTTGTTTTGTTTTATGGTTTAGTTGAGTTTTTGCCAAAAATCTAAAAATAAATTTTTACATAAATATTTGTGACAAAAGAAAAAAGTGCAATTAGACAACTGTTGTATGAACAAATGTTTGCATTCATGTACATATACATTCATATGTACGTTCATAGTAAGTAATCTAAATGAAATGATGCAGACATAAAAACTATTTCTGACCAGAGAGATAAGAGAGGATATACAGCGATCCCCTTGTAGAACGAAGGGAACAGAATACACAAGCTGAAACATTGCTAATTCCCACTTGACCAATATTTTCTTTATTGCAATCGCCTTTGATTTTTTCTACATTTGTCCCACCAAAAATTCGACAACGCCTAGACGGAGACGATAGAAAAATGTTCATAGAGGTCAACAGACAATCAAATTTGAGGCACAGATTTCACAAGTTTAAACATTTTCTTCTGATCATAGAAGCGAAACCTATTATTATTTATAAGTTGCTATTGCTTAATGTTTCACGATATCAGAGGTATTGTTAACATACGATTTCTATACCGTTAAATAATCGTTTTAACTGCTACTAATCTTACTTTATAAACGAATTTTTCATACTTCTTATATTTTTTCAATTAAAATTGTTTTACTAATTATAATTAACGAAAAAACAATTGTAAAATCGTTTTAGGTTTTAATAACTATACACAAAAACAAGTAAGAGTGCTATATTCGGAAGTCCCAAATCTTCTATACCCTTCACCACAGTAATTCTATTTATACAGACATTTACAGCATTATCCATATTGTTCACTCTTTAAATAAATTAAAATAAGTCATATGAGAAAAAACTCATTATTCATGCTTTAAAGAAATAGCTACGCAGCTAATTGAAAACAAATTCCGTTGGCTACAATTGTCGCCGTGTAGTCAGCTACTCAATGATATTGAAGACGACAGCTACATCGTAAACTCTGACATTGTTGTAAAAATACCTAGTTTGCTGTTATAAAATTAAATAACTTTTACAAAAAATAATAAATATTTCCTCCAAAACTTTTTGTTTGTATGTATATAAATTTGTAATTTATAATTTTGTGACATTTTTTTTTTGTTGAACAAAAAAAATGTCGCATACAAAAATAGAAATTAGCCTTACCTTAATTTTTATTTACATTATTATGGACCTTCCTGCAATTTATATTGAGTTACAAACTAAAGCAAAAAATTGTTCCTCATATGGTTACCAGTGGGCACCCTGTGGGTAAGTTAGCTACTTCCATTTGTATTGCTTTCTACAAAGGTCTTTAAATCAAATCAAAGCAGAAAACCCATATCAACCTAAAAACAAACAAACATTGCACCTCGTAGGGACTTATTGATCCCCGAGATCTGTGTGCACTCCTTGCCATGTATTGGACGCGGTCTAATAAAATTTTAAAATTTGTTAAACTTGAAACTATAAAATATTGCAAAATTGTACCTGACACCTATATGAAACTGATGTTGATAATGCGAGATAATGACAACCTGACCCTATTTACGACTGGTGTAAAAAGTTTAAGCATTATAACTGTAAATTCCTTAATTAGTTAATTTCCATTAGTCATTAATCATAATGATTTTATTTTTATAAATAATAAATAATTAAAAACTGTTTCATTAAAAACAATTATCGTTATTGAAGTAATGGTAATGGAAAACAATCATTATCATTGTCATTATTTTTAAACTAATGCTTATGAATAAGTCTATTTATTATTGAGTATAATGATTAACTCTTATATATGCAACATAAAGAAGCATAAGATACTTTACATAACTAGAGCTATAAAGTTGATTTTGTTGACTCTGATATAAAAATCATACGCAAAATGCTAAATTGATGTAAATAATTTCAGCATTGAAAAGTGTTGAGGAAGTTATTTACAGTATCCTAGCCGTAAATCGTTCGTCTACTGCTCGAATATACTTCAACATTATGCATAAATAATTTTGAAAACTATGTCCACATAAATGATTTTTCATTTGGATTGCTTCGAGAATCAGATGGCAACAGAAACCGAGCTCTTTTTAGTAAAAATTTTAAGTAATACCCCTTCTTATACACACTAACCCCTTAAAATCCATAAGTGCGAAACTAACCCTTAAACGCGTTTCAAGTTTAATTATGAGTTTTGATATAATTAGAGACTTAAGGTAGAATTTTGTCACTAATATTTCTTGTGAGACATTTGAAACCATTATATTATTGTGTTAAAAGGCCTTTTTCCCTTTTTTTGTGAAGAGAACAAAAAGAGGAATAAATTTTTCCAACAAAATGTTTCTCGTGGTATTTAATTTTTTGTTTATTTTTATTTCTACCAATTGATTGCATTATTTTCCTTTGGAAAGAGATAGAGTAGAGGTAATGTTGGTGGTAAAATAAATGAGTAAAGAAAAACTTCACTTGGCAACACTATAATTGCAGCGCCTCTGGTGTCAAGGAGGCACATTAGCTTTGAAGCTGTATAGCCATTTTATTAATATTTTATTTCGCCGACGATTAAGGGCTATAGAGTAATACCGTCACTATACACAAATAAAAATAATACATATCAAAATATTGATGTTCATTTTATGGCTTGCCGCTGCAGGAATACGAAACCGGTGACTTAAGCCCACATACACATATGTACATGTTTAGTAGCCGTTGTCCTTCTACCTAAGCTACAGCACTCTGCTAAGCATATACTACATCTAAAGAATAACATGGTAAATATAATATGGACCCTATGCCGATTTATCATAATAATGTGCAAAAGTGGTGTAATTTGCACCGAACTTTCTAGAATGTTGATTTTCGGTAAATAATCTAATATTAAACGAACGTCCATAATATTTAAGATTTCCGGTAATATTTCAAACATTTTTGTTTTAAAAATTCAGAAGTTTAGTTTATTATTTTCGTTATACAGATTAAGTGGGTTACACTACTTTAATTAAAGAAATAATCCTACAGATACTTAAAACCATTATTATAAATTATACTAGCAGCTTTACAACACAAACATACAGATGAACAGTTTTGTTTTTCCGTTATTTTTTTCTTTCTTTACATAAACGAGAAAGTTTCACTTTTTCTTGCTGCAAGATTTTTTTGTATGTCTCGTTACACATTCTACTTTCCTTTATCTTTTGGCTCGACGTGTCCACTGTATGGGTATATACATAAGTACATATACATATATATTGCATAAAGTGTAATGTGTCGCTATAAAGTTGATGCTGTAGTACTTTAGTATAACAGCATTAACGAAATTCTTATGTGTTCGCTATATTTTTGAAGAATCAAGCTGTCATTACCTCCTTGTCACCCACTGTGCGTGAAAAGCTTGTATGCAAAAGATTTGATCTGAAGTGAGGCACTCGTTAGCCTACAAATTACTTTCGAATTTTTTTCTAATTTATTTTTCAAACAGTCAGCGACAGACAAAAGGCTTTCATACATACAAACACGTACATAAATAGATATTATAAAATTTCTTAGGTTTTGTTTTTGTTTGTTTTTGGTTTTTAAAAAGAATATATTTTTAGTTTTATTTTAATTTTTTAGTTGGGTATTTTAATTATTTTGTTCTACAAGTATTTTAACCTACAAAACTACATGCATGCAGAAAAATTTATATATAATAATAAAGTAAATTTTAGACTAAGTTCAAAAGTTAGGTATGGGTCGCTGCCAGAATACTATCTTTCCGACACTCTTATTTCCATGATGATAATAAATAAAACTAACTAGAAATGTATTTTAGAACAAAGTTTGTATGAAAATTTTTTTCTTAATTAAAATTTTAATTATATTTTATTTATTATGAATAAGGGTATTAGCTCCTTTTAGTAAAAGGAGCTCATCATTAAACCCAAAAAATGCATTGTTTCATAGAAAGCAGTTAATCCCATAACATTGGTTTGTTGCCTCATAAATTTAGAACAGCGACATATTATGTCCACACTCTCCTCTTTATCCAAAATTAAAAAATCACATAAATCTCTATGGCTCCTTTCTTGTCATTAAAAGTAGCAAGACATGGCAAAGTTGCCCTGAAAGAGAGCATTAGCATGCCCATACCTTCTTGTAAGAAAGAAATGGAATACATATCATCAGTTTTTAGAATTGTTATCTGTCTGTGTTTGCATCACGTAAAAACTACTGAATAAATTTTAATAAAATTTTATGAGGAGGCACATTTCATTTCCAAGAGAAAATAGAGAAAAAATTAGTGAAAGTAATTAATTATACCGATTCAATGGTACTGCAAACTTGGCAGCACCTTTCATTTACCTCAGCGGGAAATTTTAAACACTATTTTAGAATTTAATATAAATTTTAGAATTTTATATAAAGCCTATGTTCCTGAGTAACTAACAAGGGATGGGTACTTTTATATAAAGTACATACATAAACTATATGTATGTATATATGAAGCACCATAAAAGTATGAGTTTTAAAATTTGGTGCGGATTACTTTTCAAGCAAATTCGAACAAAATATTGTTAGGACGCACACGACGTGGCGGGCTCAGCTAGTATCTAATAAATATACATTGGATTGGTGTTTCATAGCTCGTCTATAATTTTTGCCCCCAAAAATATGCATCTCGAATAATAAAGTATCGGACACTCGCAAACAAGTTGAAAGACTGTTGCCTTCTTACGCTGTACCAAACGGCTACAATGTATACAGATCGCCTAATAAACGATTGACAATGCCAATAGCCTTCCTATTTACCAATTTAACCGAACGCTTTTCATTCTAGCAATACCACATTTTCTTGGCGACCCTACCTACCGTCTGAAGGTAATATCCTGAAATGCTGTTTTAATAGTACCAAGCGGCATAGTAATGGAGACAACCTAAGTATATAAATAAGCAACTGCAGCCCTCATGACAAAATATTATTTTATAATATTTTACTTTAGATTATTATATAGAATAAAAAAATGGAAAAATAAATCGCTGTACTAAAATTGTTGTAGCGTAAATAAATAAAAGAAAAACAAAATATTGTTCTCTAATATTTGTTTTTCTTTTTCTTTTACTTGACTGAATATACATGACAGTAACATAAATAAAAATATTTAAATAAAAAAACCTATTACAGATATTTTGTTTAAGGAATTAATTATTCTTATATAAAATAACAATTTTAATCGCTGAATGATAGCATTCGATGAAAAAAGAAACGCAAAAATTTGCACATAAATTCTAGTGCAATTTATGCGTCATTAAATCAAATTTAATCTTTTTAACTTAAACAAAAAGTTTATAAATTTCAGTTGGAATTAATTGAATATAAATTTTAAGAAAACTCACATTGATTTTCGAGAAACTCATTCAATTATTAAGGAAATTATAATAAATTTTTAATAAAATTACGTCTTCTTTAAAGAAAAAGTAAAAAAAACACAATTAATAATACAGAAAATAAATATGTATGTGTGTATGTGTAAATGAAAGTGCCGCTAGTGACCGTTTAATCAACTTTAAAATAAAAAGTCGAATTTGAATATTTATTACATTTTAGTGTCTTATTTTACATAAATATTTTTGATTTTTTTAATTTTATTACATTTTTTAATTAAATATTTTGATCCGATAAGATTTGATAGTGGATCTTTTTTTTTATTAAAAACTTTGTTTATGAGTAAAAGATATTTACTAAAAGTTACCCGCTGAGAAAAACTTAACTATTTTTCATTATGAACAAATTAAATATAAATGATTTTTCTTTGAATATAATCGTGTAAAGGAACATTTAAACTGCAATAATTTCTTTCTTAAAATATGCACAAATTTATTTATGAACATTTGTTCATAAATTGCTTCATGCTGTTACGAATATATTCACACATTCTATGTCATTTTAAACTTGTTGCAAAACTTCATTGAAGTGTTATAGCAGTTTCTTTATTTTAAATTAAACTTTTATTATTTTTGTTTTTTTTTTTCGCTTTTTCGCTGTACGCCATTATTTTGTTTTCGCCATTTAATGTATTATCTCCCACCCGCTCCCCTCTAACAATAAATGCAATTAATTATTTTATATAGTGATGCATGATTAAGGATTTTTATACAGTTTTTTATTACCCTGTACTTTTTATAAAGCTTTTGTTTTGTTTACTAAACAAACCAATATAGGCCGTGAAGCAACTTGATACAAAAACGCCCTTGTCATTGTGACTATATTTTAGAAATAATGGTACCTGGTCTTCTTTTTCGGGAGTCAGGGGATTGCGGCTGAACTCTCACATTAGTTAATGGCTTGATTAAGACACACTGGGTCGTGTTATGTTTTTTCTAAGGTGTTTTCATTAGAGTTGTATAGTTCATGACAGGTTGGTTGGTAAAGTTGGTACATTTCAAACCTGAAAAATACAATGGTACAATTTAAAAGCTTTCCTAGCTTTATGTTTAAGATGGTTTGGAATATCAAGTTCAAAAAACTTCGTCTCATTTGCAATTACGCAAATTCTTCAACTTTCATATAGCCTAGAAATAAGTCATATGGAAGTTTGTTTAAGTTGCCTGTAGACAAAACAGAAAAATTCTCCTTAAAACGTATTGGAATACATAGTTAATAAACTAAAAGAAAGAAAATTAATGACGAATCTATCGAAAAACCCTGCACATAGGTGAACGTGCAAAACCTTAAAATATATTTTAACTCACAAAACTTTTCTAGAACCAGTTACAACTAAATTTATTGTGGTCAGACGCAAAAGATATTTTTAACTATCCAACCCTTCTATTGGCAGTATAGAGGAGCTACCAGTTGAACGATATCCCAAAAAACGTTGTCAAATGAAAGATCTTCTCTTTTTTGTTTTCGTTTCATTACAATCTCAGAAGACTTCAGAACGCTGGTGCTAATATAAGTTTAACACTTGCATGCTAAGACTTATTCCCGGTACTGTTTCCGTATCTATGCACACAAATGAGTGTGATTGTCGAAGGAATCGCCAATTATTTAGTACAATTTAAAAAAGCTGTTTGGTACAATTTGAAATTTTTAGTTACCATTTCTGGTTCATGAACAACCTAATTGAGTTGAACTGATCACATAACTGACCTTAGTGAGGTGATCACCACACTGAGCTCATTTGAACTCTTTGGTTCAGTTCAACGCTTTAGTTTTATTAAGCTCCTTATTTCATTTAAACTCCGAAGTTTAGGTCAGCTCACTAGTTTACCTCAGTTCACTAGTTCAATCAGCTCCTCAGTTCAGTTCAACACATTAAGTTACTTTACCTCATTAGTATATGTATACTCATTAGTATACATATGTTAACTCTCTCTTTGGCTCATTAGTTTACTTTAGCTCATTAGTTCACTTTAGCTCATTAGCTCACTTTAGTTTAGTTCAGCTCCTTAGTTCATTTCAGCTCATTAGTTCATGTCAGCTCACTAGTAGTTTAGTCAGCTCCTCTCTTCAGTTCAACACATTAGTTAACTTTATTTAGCTCATTAGATCACTTTAGATCATTAGTTTGATAAAAATTTGATAGTAAGAGTAGCACAAAATTGTTTTGTTGCAGAATTGTGGGTACTTGTTAGATATATTTTTAATTTAAATTACTTTGGCGTACCCAAAAGATAATTTATTATAAAGTTTTTATTGCACCATCATTTGATTAAAATGGTAGTAAAAACTATTACTTTTAGGGTTCCGCACTCTATTGTGTTCACTATAATGTCCGTCCGTCTCTCACCGTCTTCCATCTATGAAATCGTACTAGTTAGACTCTAAATTTCCACACAATGTGTACAAAGCAAGGCAGCCGCATATAATAAAAACGTCTCACTTGGGTCCAATATGTTGCTGTATTACTATGGCAACTATAGCTGACCTACTGAGTAAATGAACTAACAGAACTAAAATACCGACCTAGTTCAGTAAAGTGATCTGAATTAATAATATCGCTTGCTTTAATGATGCCCATATGGATACATTTTAACCTTACTTTTTAAATAACCATTGAACTTTTGTGTTGAATGGCTTGGTGGAATACCATAACAAATTATAGAGATAAAATACATTACATTTCGATTGTTTGCGTGTAATTTTATTTTGTGAACTGTACGTTGTGTTAAATGTCTGAAAAAGTACGCATTTGGATTGATTGATTGATTTGGTGGAGTACCATAAAAACTCAGAATAAAACTGGTAAAATATATTTTCGCATTCGAAAGTATAGGGGGACTGACATTTCTTGGAAGGCCCTCTATCATTTTAAATAAGTTGGCCAAACAAGATTTAAAATACAAAAATTAAAGGAAAAGCAAATCTGTATTTTGTTCTAAAATTATATGCGTTCTATTACAAAGATCTTAAGTTTTTTTCTTGTTCTGTTTTACTGGCACAAATGTAAGTATTTGCAACATAAAATGACTAGTAGTTCTGACTAAACTGCTTAAATGCCACATCTGACGCATCGGACAGTAAACGACCAAAAAAAGAAGAAAAGTTTCATTTAAAAAAATATATTTTTATGTGTGTATGTATGTATGTAACATGAAAATAAGGAAAAAAACTTATTACAAAACCATTAACAAACATAATAAGTTTTTGAACATTAAGCAAAGTCCAACGAATATTGCGTGCCGTGTCATTTATTTTAAACTTGCACCCCGAGTTAAGAACGAACACACAAGAAAAAACAAAAAAAAAAAAAAATATAAATTTAAATACCATGCATAGGCAGCAATAATAAGCAAAATAATGTATTAAAAACAGCAAAAGTAAATATTTACATTTTTTACTTGTTTTAAGAGTATTTATTTATTACACATATGTACATATAATAGATATGTATTTAATTCTAAAAACATGAAATATTGTACGTTTGTTACGTCAAGCCATCGTCACCTCTGACAATTATATGTAAATATGTACTTGGAAATACTTAAATATAAAATAAAACACACATAAAACAAAATCAATTATGAATAAAGTTAAAGAATTTTTACAACTTTTACATCGGTAGTTAACGTTCTATAGTTTTATTTGTGATTTTATTCGTAAAATTTTAAGAGAATTTCTAGCGGACATCAGCTACAGATGCCGCTCATTAAACCATAAAATTGCTTTTTATGTTTCAGATTCTGCTTTTTTATTTTACCAATGTGGGAAGAAGAGTGTAATAAAAAGTATTTGTGCTGATGGGACTCTGTTTATATCTCAGCTGTTTTCAAATGATTAACTTATCATGGGCAGTACTTAAAAAGAATTACATATTTTATTTTAGTACCCTCCGGGGGTATTAATTTTTATTGCAACCAACCCACTAACTGCTTTGACGCAGAGTTTACGGGGTATATGAAGACACAAAACGTCGCGTTTCCTGGAATCTGGAAGAACAGGTCTGTTTAATTATGGGTCTTTCGAGGCTCGACCATTGTCCAAAACAATAGAGTGACAGAAGTTTGATGGTTTGCAAGAAACTCTAAACAATAAGTTAGTGCATGGGTTCAGGCTTTCCATGTTCTATAAATTGCTACTCATTGTGCAATGCTTGTATTATACAGCGGTAAGACCACCGTCAGGTAAGGCCAACATGGCACGTACTGACGCTAAATCTTGTCAAATTTTTTTGATGGTAAGATTACAAGGACTTTTTGACACCGTTAACTGTTATCTATTACTGGACTACTGCCAAATTTTGAGCAAGATTGTTTTTGAAAGATTATAAGAGCAGAAAAAGGCGTTAATATTAGCGAAAATGAAAAAAGTTTTTAAAAGACATCACTGCCTGTGAAGCATTTTGCTTGTCTGCAGAAAACACTCTGAGTCTTTAGCGAAATTGAACCGCAACCCCAGACTCATAGACTAGCGCACTACCAATAAGTTACCGAGCCACCTTGATCTAGAATATAAAGTTGTTGAATATTTACAATTTGAATCTCTTTTTTTAAAGTTAGAGTTTCTAAACACATTTCTTAGGACGTATAAAAAACAAACAATTGTGTCCCATTTGTTAAACAATATAAGATATACTTACTACACTACTTATAATCAATAGACCGTTTATTCTCCGCACTATTCGTTTTGCTCGCCACGTCGTAGGCGTCATACACACCAAATTTTGACTTTTACTTTTACGATTTGTGTAAATTAAGTAATGAGACCGATTTCCTAGAGTTCTAGTTGGCATCAATGGGGACGCGGCACGTAGAGGGCCAAACAAATAAACATCTGATTCGACTCTAGTACAAGTTTCAACACGCTAGAGTTGTTGCGCTGTCCGTAGTGAATTTTTTTGCGAGATAGGTTTTTTTTAGTTAGTTTAAAGAATGAGTGACATCAATTTCAAACAACGTTGTACTATCAAGTTCCGCTTTAGACTTGGACACATTGAAACATTTGGAAAACGGCATCAGGCCTATGGAGACAGTGTTATTTCGAGAGCGCAGGTTTTTAGGTGGTTTAAGGCATTTTCAGAATGATGGCATTCAATTGAAGACGAGCCATATAACGGAAGGGCTTCATCAAGAAATGATGAAAATGTTGGCAGAATCCGCGATCTTGTTCGTTTAGATCGTCGTTTGATAGAGTTGAATTTGACTCACACAACAGTTCATCAAATTTCGCACAATGCATTGGGGATGAGAAAAATGCTTGCAAAAATTGTTTCGAAAAATCTTTCACAAGATCAAATTGACACCAGTTTTTGGCCACTAAAGACATTCCTGTGGCTCCTCGACCTCCTTATTCACCCGGCTTGAGTCCATGTGAATTTTTTATTTCCAAAATTGGAATTTCATCTGAAAGGACATCATTTTGGGAATGATGCTATGAAGAATGGAAGAATCGACTCTAGCGTTATGTGCCTTCCTAAGGTAGTCACTTTAAAGAAGACATTGAAAATTTGTAATTAAATTTCAACAAAAAAAAAAAGAAAAAATTGAAAAAATCGGTCTAATTAGTTAATTTACACACCTCGTATAATGCTGGAGATATGGTTTAAGTATCTCAAGATTTCTTTTCTTTTCTTTATTTATAATAATAATGTTTTGAGATTTTAGTCCTTTGAATGCCTATTAAAAGCGTTTTTTGCTCATGTTTATTTTACGACTTTCTCTTTGATTATTTATAACAAACGCAAAAAGCTTTGTTAAAGGTCATTGCCTTTAGTGAATGTTGTGAATGCTGAGGGGGCTGAAATGTTATTGAAAGACAAGTTATCGTTTATTTTCCTTAAATTCTTAAAGGTATGCAAGTGTCCTTTTGCTAGACTATGAAAAAGGTCAATAAATTGAAAATTATTTTTTACATAGGAAAAACACTTATTTAAATAAGAAATTAAGCAAATAAACACGTATTTAATTATTTTTAAACAATAAGAATTCGTATGTTGGAATGAAAATTATTTTAGGTAATTCATTCCTTAAACCTTAACAGTATTACTCCCATTATCATCAGTTAAATACCGAAATAATATTAAGATACCAGATAATTAAAATGGCATACATGTATCATTTTTCATGTAATCTTTTATTTCCCACCGAATGTGAAATAAGCTTTAATTTTGCTGTAGGTCATGTTTCGATACAAGTTTTATCTGTTAATCCTTTTGAATGTTTTGTCAAAAAAAGAAACAACGAAAACAAAAAAATCTTTAAAAATAATACAAAATAAAACAAAAAAAAAAAAAATAAAACAATTTGATTAATTCTTACCGGTTTTTGTTAATTTTTCTTTGCAGCTCGCGACAACGACAACTACGACCTTCACGACAAAACATTTTAACTTCATCTTCATCAGCAGCAGCAGTTGCAAACTCAGCAAATGCAATGAAAAAAGTTCATGGTTTTAAGGAAATAAATGGTTTAATGAAAGTAATTATAAAACGACAACTACTAAATATCGTGTTTAACAACAGCATCTACACAGAAGTTGTATAAAATAAATAAAAAATTTAAATCACTTTCTAAAACCAAAATTTATTGCTTTTTGAAAAAAGATAAAAAGTGTACGAAAAAAATTGACAAAAAAAGTTTCCCTATATTTCGTAGGTTGTTTTAAACGAAAATGAAAGCGGCAGTTAAATTTGAAAAATGCATTATCAACGAGGAAGACGAAGATGAAACTCATAAACGATGTTACAAAGATCTCGTTAATAAAGGCATCAAGAAAATGAGGTGCAAAAGATATGCCTACACTATGGTGACCTAAACAAAGTTTAACGATAATGTTAAACATATACATAAATCGGAACGAAAAGAAACAAAAAATTCAAGTCAATAATACAAAAAAAAAAAAAAAAAAACAAACGAAAATCCTTTGATTTATAGAAAACAAGGTGTCATAGTTTTGTGAAACAGTAACGAAAAACAAGTTTAATTCGGTGCAAGATTTAATAATTTACACCAGCCAAAAATTTTATTATTTTGCCACCGTAGAAAAAAAAACGTAAAAAAGTTAAAAAGAAACTTTACAACAAGTGTAGTAGTGGTTTTAAAAATAACAACAACAACTACATCAATAAACGAACGATTGAGTTTTGGGGCGTTTTTGAGTGCTTTAAAGAAACCGATCAAGTAATCAACATTTTTGCTCAATTATGCGAAGAAATCTGCGTTTAGATTGGAGGGCTTTAGCGCTGCTGGGTGCCCTCCTTTCGATTATAATCGATTGGCCGGGCTTAGTATATGCCATGCCAACAATATTGCCGCCAGTGGCTGCTATAGCAGCAAAAGCCGCACCCATAGACACACTTAATGTAATTAAAAGCGATAACATTTTAAGCTTTTTTCCTGCCGATCAAACAATTCCTGTGGCAGACGATCATTCACTGCTAAAGGATAGTAAAATCAAAAACCAATTTAGTAACAATCAACTAACAACGACGTCTACGCCACCCACGCTAGCAACGTCATCGTGTGCAAAGGAAACGGTAACGGAAACAAAGCAACAGCCACAACAACGATCAACAACGATAAACGAGGAGCAGCAGGTTAACGAAAAGCATAATAGTATTAGTGATAAACAAATAAACGATACAATTAAAGAAGACGAACAAGCAGAATTAACTGCCATTCAGAAGACACACGAGCAGCAAATATCACAAGCAGCAAAAGCAGCAGCAGACAAAGAAGAAGAAGTAACAGAATCATTATTAAATACTCATAATAAAAACTCAACAATTAACATGAAGAGTTTGTCTAAGTCCACCAACACACAACCCACCACATCAACTACACCCTCCACCACCGAATCATCAGCCAAAATACAATCTACCTTAATGCCCACAACTTTAGCTGATCAGTCAGATGAAGAGCAACCCTCTCTTAATAATAGCAATAGTTTAAATACTAAAAATATATTAAATAATTTTAAACTTTCATCATCTCATCATTTGGCCGTTTTGTCAAGAACTGAACGCAGTATACGTTCGCGCCCCTCTGCATCAGTTTCAACGCCCAATGTTAGTTTATGGGGCATGCCCCTAGTTTTAAGTGGCAGAAGTAGCGAAAGAAGTCGTGGTAGCAGAGCTAGCAGTGCAATTGGTGGAGGTGTTCTGGTGAGACGTTCATCCGAAATGAGTGTTTTGAAATCAAAAAGACTGAATAATTCTAGAAATTTACATCATAAAAGTAATTTGGATCGTAATGAACGTTCCACGGTGTCACATCTATCAGGGCCATCACGTAAAATACAGTTGTACATTAAGAATCGTTTCATACAATTGCTGCCCGATGGTTCAGTTAATGGAACGCAAGATGAGCAATGTGACTACAGTAAGTACAAATTGTTTGTTTTTATATTTTTAAATGTTAAACTAAACGAGTTCAATGAATTACATTTGGAGTTTCAAGTTTTTTAAATACAATATTGTAGTTATCAATTAAAATTAGTAAAATCCAACGAGGATAAAAAACCTCACAATAAAATTGATTTGTGAAGATTTTGGTAATAGAATTTTTAACAAAGTCTTGTATTCGTGTATTCATGTATTCTTAATATGTTTGGTGCAATTCGAGTTACAACACATCAATTAAGGGAGTTGTTTAGAACAATTTTCATCCCTGCTACCAACCAAAACTTTCTTGTTGCAAACAAAGAAGCCGATTTCCTAAAAGTGGAATCGGAGTAAGAAAATTTTTATAAAAGTAATTAGAATGTTTCTATTTGTTACCGCCCAACAAATTGTTAACCAGAACTTTTTTGTTGGGGAGGTATCCCTCCAATCCCACTCCCAAAACATCAATGTGATTTTTTACTTATTTTTTGCTAATTTCCAAAAAAACATTAATTTTTGAACTTTTATGTCGAAGAGAAGAATATTAATAAAAGTAATTTTTTTTAATTTATTGCTTTATAGTATTTAATTCAGCTGAGAATAATAATTTTATTCATAACTAGTTATGCCCGCCGCTTCGCCACCGTCCTTATTTTGCTTTGAAATTAATCCACTTTCATAATTTTATAATGCTTCAGATATGTTTTATGTAATTACTTTATATAAAGGTACCCATCCCTGGGTAATTACTCGGAAACATAGGCTTTATATACAAATCTAAAGTTTGTTTAAAATTTCAAACTTATTGTAGAGTACTTTTAAATTAACCGCTGACAAAAATAAAAGTTCTGCCAAGTTTGCAATACCTTTGAATCGGTAAAATTGCGTACTTTCACTACTTGTTCTCCCTCTTTCTTGGTAATGAGATAAGAAACATCCTATATTTGAAACATGATACTAAGATACGTTTCCATAAAATTTTATTGTAATTCATTCAGTAGTTTTTACGTGATGCGAACACAAACATGAAAATTTCTTATTTGCAACAGATAATAGGGATAAACAGTAAAAGCACGACGCAATTTTATCGATACAATCGTACTGCCAATTTGGCAATACGTTTAATTTTTGTAGAGAATTTTACATAAAGCCATGATTGCAATATCCTGAGTAATTTCCGAGAGACAGATACCTTTATACAAAGTAGCTCTATAATGTTATTATATGTATGGATAATAAATAACTTACATTAGTACCAATAAATTTTATTTAAAATAATAACAATTAATTTATTTAAAACAACTCAGAAACCAAAAACATTTTAGGACCGACATATAGGTTTCTTACTAGTACCTACCTATGCAAGGTGAGCAAAAACAGAACAAGGTGAAATTTAAAAAAAAAACGCGCAAAATGGCACAAAAACCCGCAACGTTTTTTCTACTGTATAAAAGTAGAGATCGTACATTTTATAACGATATATGTATAACATTTTTAGGATCGCGATGGCCCTCACTCTGAAATTCTTTTTTTAATTTCCATCAACATTTTTTATCATAAAAACATAAAATAAAATTTTTCTAAAAATGTATATAAGTAGCTGTTAGCATAGCCTTTCACGAAAAATTAATACAAAATCTTTATTCGTTCAGCCACAAAAGAATATATTGCAAAGCTCTTACAAATCGTATAAGGCAATAAAAACGTATGCGATTTACTCAACTTTCCTGATTTTAACACGGTCCCAAAACGACAAATTTTAAGCAAATGCCTTGAAAATTCACTGTATTCACTTGTTGTCTGTGGAGGTGCGTACTTAAATTTTTTATATCTCTTAAAATTAATTTTTGACCTAATGTCCAGCTAGATTGGTAAAATACCCCTCTGTGGGACGTTGCTGGCACAGCTAGTTCGAAATAAAAGATTTAAAAATAATTTGCATTTTTTTCCTTTTTTAGGATGACTTCATATTTATTTTTTGTGAACTAATGTTTCTTCTTAAATTATGAACGTTTCATTTTTTTGTTCGTAATTTATTTTACAAAAAAATGTTATAAAATCAACAGAAAAGAAATAAATAATGTTTAGATTTATTCGTTAATTTTTGTAAAGCAATAATTTACAAACATTTTATTACAAAAATGCTTTATTATATGAAGGGACATCAGGCTCGGGTTAAAAATAAAACCTTTAATATAACGTTGTATTTGAACTAAAATTGTATGAGAGAAAGAAGTGTAAAATGTAAAATATTAAGCAGGCAGTAACACACATTTTACGATTCTGGGATTCTTTAGAATTATTTTATTCACTCTTTGTATTCATAACTCATTTCTTTTGGAGTTTATAGGTATTTTTGAAAGTTTTTATTGCAATATAACGATTTATTGAATTTATTATCTCATTGTGCTGTGAACAGTCAAGAGAAACGGAATGGCCAAAGCCTTACACAAATGTTTATTAAAAAAATAAATAAAGAAAAACGTAAACTGTTATAAAAACAATATTGTATTGTATATATCGGGCATTAGGCTACTGGGTCTTAAAAGCATGTGAAATGTAAAAAAAAAAACATCAACTTGATATCACTGCAACTGGTGCAAGCTACTTGGGGTGTGTATGTTACTGTTTGTCGCCTGAAATTTTAACTGACTTCATGCGTGTTTACAAGTCTTAAATTAGATTAGGTCAATATAAGATTTATGAGCTTAAATCATAAAACACTTCTCCTTATCACATACATAATCAAAATCTCTTTTGCAGTTATTAGAGTTGTGTTCTTTATGAACGACCTAGTTCAAAGGAACGGTTAAGTAAAGTGAACGGTTATAACTCGTTAAGTTGTTCTTTCGTTATATTCAGTTCGCCTGGCAAAGTCCATATTAAAAAATCAGCAGTTTTAATGAAAATTTATTTTTATAAGAAATACTCATATTTTAAAAAGATTTTAGGTCCTAGTTCTTCATATGGACATATGAAATATATAACATTTAACTATACATACAACAAATGACGTTTTTAATGTGTTATTTGATTATTAATTAAAAGAAACAGTATTTAATCAATAGAAAATTCTGTTTTAGCAGTAATCTAAAGTAACTCATTTGTTTATTTAATATTTTAAAACAGTTTAAACAGTTAAAAATATGATGACTGTTGAAAGTAAAAAGAAAAAACGTTGAACGATTCAGTCAGATCTTTCCTGCACACATTGTTCAGTCATGATTCAGAATAAAAAGAACGATGTAGGAACAGAACGAACTAGCTCATATATGTAATTGTTATTCAGCGAAATGAACGATATAATAATGAATGATAGTATATTGTATAGTCACCTAGTCAGAGGGTGGACCAAAGTTAAGAATGGCGTTTATTATATAAAATAATGAACAAGGTACTCAATCTAATAGGTCGATTAAAAAAACCCAGTATTAAAAAATTTGTTTTCTTTTTTTTTAATATGAAGTTTGACTTCTATCAAGACAAATTTTTGTCAGGTATAGATACTAGATAATGATGATACGAATAATATTCCGAATTTTTATAGACAAATAAAACTTGAAAACACAATTATAAAATTTAGCTATTAAACTTAATTATTGTTAATAAAAGTTTGTATTTTTTTAATAATGTTTATAAAATCTATTTCTAATTAAATTAGTTCAATAACTGCAGGGTTTGAATTGCTTGCTTAAAAACAGCAACAGCACTAAAATCTT
This sequence comes from Phasia obesa, assembly GCA_949628195.1. Taxonomy (NCBI): domain Eukaryota; kingdom Metazoa; phylum Arthropoda; class Insecta; order Diptera; family Tachinidae; genus Phasia; species Phasia obesa. The sequence goes on from OX451215.1 coordinate 151,609,533, forward strand.
TGCTTTGTTTACATCTTTTTCAGCAAATAAAAAAACTGAATTCCTCAGCAGTTATATAACATTTTGTTAAAGCAAAGCAAAAGCAAAAAAAAGAAGAGCAACTCATTTGCTTAAGTTTACTATGTGTCTCTTTCTGCAGCAAAGCAATCAGCAATAGCAATAAGTTAATGTTTGTTTTTTCTTTTGCTGTTTCTGTAAAACAGTATTGGAAATATTTATTTTGCAGATCTTCAAAATTTAGTTTTTAGTTTTAATTTTAATCTCTCACCGTCAAAGAATTTTCTTACTTAAGACTGAAGCAGCGAGTAACATCAAATAACAGCAAAAAACAGCAATTGTAGTCAGCCACTACTTCACAGTAAAGAGTTAAGCATAAGCAAAATTAATAAATCAGTCAAGTGCGAGTTAGTCTCACACATGTGTTCCGTACTATGTTTAGTAGGCCTTTATAAATTCAAGTTGTTAATGTTTTCATGTGTTATGGGGCACCCTTTATTTTGAAATCAAAGTCATATTCGCGAAAATTGCATCGCTATTGGAACACCCTTTAAATTTTAGGAATTGTTGTTATAACGTCCATGGTAATACACTTTCTATAAAAATATCAGGCCTACCCATTGTGGTTCAAAAAATAAGATAATATACGTGAAAAACATGTCACTGATGGCTCACCCTTTAGTAATTAGCAATTGTTACAGCGGCCGAAATACAAAATCTACTGTAAATAATTCAATGGTTTACCTATTACGGTTCAAAAAATAAGGCTATTTAAGTAAAAATCATGTCTATATCGGAACACCCTTTAATTTTGTTATTTGTTATAACGGCCGTGGAAATTCTTTTTATATGAATATATCAAGAGTTTACCTATTACGATTAAAAAAATAAGTCACTATACGTGAAAAACATGTCATTGACGGAATACCCTTTAATTTTTAGTAATTGGCATATCGGCCGTGGCAACATATCTCCTGTAAAAAATTTTAAGAATCTACCTATTACGGTTCAAGAAATAAGACATTATACATAAGAATCACGTCACTGTCGGAACACCCTTTAATTTTTATGATTTGTTATAGTTTCTATAGTAATAAACCTCCTATAAAAACTTCAAGAGTCTACTTATTATCGTTCAAAAGGCCTCGTTAGGCCTTATACATGCAAATCACACCACTATCGGAACACTCTTTAATTTTTAGGTTTATTTTTTAGACTTGTTTATAAAGCGAACTAAGTTTTAATTACTGTTTGTAAATTTTAAGTATATGCCTTCTATAGTTCAAGAAATAAACAAACATTCGTGAATATCTATGGGAACACCTTATAAGTTTTAATATTTGTTGCTATTGCGGCCACAGTTATACACATTCTGTGATAATTTCAAGAGACTACCTATTATGGTTCAAGACATAGGCCTTATACATGCAAATCACGCCACTATCGGAACACCCTTTAATTTTTATGTTTATTTTTATAGACATGTTTATATAGCGAACTTAGTTTTAATTACTTTTTTTAAATCTTGAGACTATGCCTCCTACAGTTCAAGAAATTAACACATATTCGTGAATAACACCTATCTATCGGAACACCCTATAAGTTTTAGTATTTGTTACTATAGCGGCCACAGCTATACACCTTCTGTGAAGATTTCAAGCGTCTACCTATTACGGTTTCAGAGATAAAAGGCGCTGACAGACGGACGGACAGACATTGTAGCGAAAACAATAGGGTTTCGTTTTTACCCTTTGGGTACGGAACCCTAAAGATGAAGAACAACTTAAACAACAGCAAATGTTTTTAAAGTAATTGCTTTGCTGATTGCTTTGCTGCAGAAAGAGACACATAGCAAGTTTAAGCAAATGAGTTGCTCTTCTTTTTTTTCTTCTGCTTTTGCTCCACAATTTTTCTAAGCAACAGTTAAGCAATTACATATGCATTGAAAATAGTCAAGCATTTTTAATCACTGAATAACTGTTCTTTTTTTCGAAACAATAATTTGTATAAATTTGTTTCGCCTAAAATAAAATTCAGTATGTGCCTTGGGTTTATGGAGATGAAGAGCTGTATAAATTATGGGCATAATCGGGAAGTGACAAGGGGTAGTTTACTTAAAATTCCAAACCGAAAATAATTAATTTTTCGATTTGATTATACTTTGAACTTATATTCTTTATATAATATAACCATAAAATATCTGTTTCCATTGGGAAACAGTTGAGTGTAGGTCACTCCAGATTTTTTTTTTAATTATTTATGATTTTTCCATACTCTTAATCTATCCGCAGATTAAGTGTTTAGAAATTACGTCAACACTTGCCAAGCTTAAAAAATGTTATGGGACGTAAAATAAATTTTAACATGCCCATTTTGGGTTTTTTAATCCATTCGAGTCAACAATGAAGCTCCAGGCGCTTTCATTTGTTTAAACTTTAAGTATTTTTCCAGTGATTTCACAAATTTTAAATCACACAAAAACTATAAATTGTGTGATCTACAGAACAAGCTAAAATCACACACCTGTTTCAAATTGGTTTGTAATAAAAAATCTTATAATTTTCAGAACAGAATTTTTTATACTTAAAAAGTATTTAATTAATTATTTTTTTTACAAAATAAGTCTTCAGAACTTTAGCTATATAAAAGCCCTTTTACTTTTCCCGATTCCCGTTTCCAGGGAAAATTTCGGCTTATTTCGCATGAAATGGAAAATTAGCCGATAACATTATTTCCGTTTCCCAAACCCTTGCTACGGCCCTTAAACAAATATCAATGGAAGAATATTCATATTAAATACGTTAAATCCTTTCTATTGAACTTAATAGAGTGTGCCGATTAATAGAATATACCAAAAAAAAGTTATAATATCCACAGAAATCTTAGCAGTTATCAGAGAGATAAATTTTCTAATACCTAATACCAATTATTCACCTGGTGAAATTTGAAGAAAAGAAGTAAATGTGTACTAGGGTGGAACGAAAAAATATTGTTTCAATTTAAATATGGTTTTAGTCAAAGAAAACTCATTACAATATCACATCTACCCCTATCAAAAACAAAGAAAAAAGTACATTTAAAAATAAATTAGTCAAGTGCGAGTTAGACTCACACACATAGGGTTCCGTACTATGTTTAGTATAACTTTAAAAATTGTTAAAGTTTTTATGTCTTATGAGTCACCCTTTAATTTTAAAATTAAAGTTATAATTGCATCACTGTTGGAACACCCTTTAATTTTTAGCAATTTTTGTTATAGTGGCCATGGTATTACACTATCTATAAAAATATACATGCCTACCTATTGCGGTTCATAAAATATGGTAATATATGTGAAAAACATGGAACACCCTTTAGATATTAGTAATTGTTACAACGGCCGAAGTACAACATCTACTGTAAACATTTAAAGAGTCTACGTATTACGGTTCAAAAAATAAGGCTTTAATTTTGTTATTTGCTATGGCGGCCATGGCAATTCTCTTTCTATGAATATATCAAGAGACTACCTATTACTATTAATAAAAAAATAATTTACTATACGTTAAAAACATGTCAATTTTAGAACACCCTTTAATGTTTAGTAATTATCATAACGGCCATGGCAACACATCTTCTATACATACCAGAAGAGTCTACTTATTACGGTTCAAATATGTCGTTATACATGCAAAACACGTCACTGTCGAAAAACCCTTTAAATTTTTATTGTTTTTATAGGGGTCATAGTAATACACCATTTGTGAAGATTTCAAGAGTCTATCTATTATGGTTAAAAAATTAGTCAATATGCATGCAAATCACGTCACTTTCGGCACACCCTTTAATTTTTACTATTTGTTATAGTGGCCATAGTAATACTCATCCTGTAAAAACTTCAAGAGTCTACCTATTATCGTTCAAAACCTATGCCATATACATACAAATCCGTGAAACAAACATTATTTTTGTCTAGCACTGGCTGGACTTAAAAAGAATATTTTATTTTAGACTTAAGATACGAGTAATTATTGTTAGTTCAAAAATATTGAAGATACAATAAATAAATTATGAAAAAAAAAAAAAAAATATATATACATACAAATCACTTCACTAACGGAACACCCATTAAATTTTAAGTTTAATATTGTATACTTGCTTATAACACGAACATAGTTTAAATCACTGCTAATTTTAAGTGGTTGCTTCCTATAGCTCAAGAAATAAAGATATCAAGGCAAATAACACGTCACTTTCGGAACACCCTATAAGTTTTAGTATTTTTTGCTATAGTTATTTTTATAGTTATTTTTTGCTACAGTTATACGCCTTCTGTGAAAATTTCAAGAGTCTACCTATTATGGTTCAAAACTTAGGTCTTATACATGCAAATCACACGACTATCGGAACACCCTTTATTTTTTAGGTTTATTTTTTAGACTTCTTTATAAAGCGAACTAAGTTTTAATTACTCTTTGTAAATTTTTAGTGCATGCCTCCTACAGTTCAACATATAAACACATATTCGTGAATAACTCTTCTATATCGGAACACCCTATAAGTTTTAATTTTTGTTGCTATAGCGGCTACAGCTAAACACCTTCTGTGAAAATTTGAAGAGTCTACCTATTATGGTTCAAAACTTAGGCCTTATACATGCCTTATACATGCACCACTATCGGAACACCCTTTAATTTTTAAGTTTATTTTTTAGACTTGTTTATATAGCGTACTAAGTTTTAATTACCGCTTGCATATTTTTAGTGTATTCTTCCTACAGTTGAAGAAAAAACCACATATTCGTAATTAACACCTCTCTATCGGAACATTCTATAAGATTTAGTATTTTCTTTTATAGCGGCCACAGCTATACACCTTTTGTGAAAATTTCAAGCATCTACCTATAATGGTTCAACACTTAGGCCTTATACATGAAAATCACACCACTATCGGAACACCCTTTAATTTTTTATACTTGTTTATATAGTGAACAAAGAGTTAATTACTGTTTGTAAATTTCAAGTGTATCCCACCTACAGTTCACGAAATATGCACATATTCGTAAATACCACCTCTCTATCGGAACACCCTATAAGTTTTAGTATTTGTTGCTATAGCGGCAACAGCTATACATCATCTGTGAAAATTTCAAGAGTCTACCTATTACGGTTCCAGAGATAAATGGCGCTGACAGACGGACAGACGGAGAGACGGACAGACATTGTAGCGAAAACAATAGGGTTACGTTTTTACACTTTGTGCACGGAAGCCTAAAAATATTTCTCATGTTTTAAAACCACACTTAGGTATTAAAACATTAAAATTTAAAGACAAAAAACTATGTTCAAGGCTTTTGCGGCGGCTCTAGATGTGGTTCTATCACTTCTCACAAATTTTAATCACTTTTAGAACGGGTAATACAAAAAACAAGTTTTTGCCCTATACCAACGTTCCACCTTAATGTGCACCTCAGCAGAAATGAAATGATTTCCGAAATGAAACATTTCCTAAAAAAAACAACTAAATAAAAAATTTTTTGTTTATTGCTATAAACAAAGAACCGAAAAACTTATCAGATAAAAGTTGTTGAAACTCTTACTAAACGCACAAGAGATACGAGTATAAACTTAAAAATATGAGTAAATTTGAGATTTTCTTTTGCATGCATTTCAGTAGGCCCATCACCTGTTTTTTTCTGTTGTGTTTAATGTCAATCATACGAAAGGGTATAACACCTTAATAAAAAGTAACACTGATGGTGATGGAGAGATCGTGAAAATGATGATCTCGATGATGGCCAGGCCGATTTTAACTGATGCTTAAATTTTATGCAAAATAAAAAAATTTTTGTTAGTGGATTTTTTTTAAGTTTCGTTATTGGTATCTTGGTAACGGTAACCAATTATTTTTAGCCAGTATACGTCATCATCGTCATCGCTGTTTCCCATTTACAAAAAAAAACTAATTTTCGAAGAGAATCTTTTATATATTTTTTATATTTTTGGCAAGAAGAATTTGAAACAGCAACAAAGGCGTTTATTGTTGTAATAAATTTTATATTGTTTGGTCATTTATCTTATTGCAGCAATCATGTTTTTGTTGTGGTAGTTGCTGGCAGTGGTAGTGGTGGTTTTGCCTTTCTGCCGCTTTTTCGTGTAACATAAGCCAATTGACTTCTGTTACTTTTTGATTGAATTATTACTTAAGATCTTTAGACATCGATAGGGAAGCCCTGTTTCTGTTTATGTTCAGTTTGTTCTTTTCAAAAAAAAAATAAAAAATTTTTTTTTGTATTACATACAATGAAATTTTTTTTGTTTAAAAAGTTTTTGTTTTAAGCAGTGATTCATTTTAAATTTGTTAAACGTTTAATTACAAATGAGGAACAGAATATTTTTAAACATTTTAAAAGTTTATAATTAAGTTGTAAACAATATATTTTACTTAATTATACATTTAAGCACAATAATTAAGCAATTTAAGAATTTGTTAACTTAATTTCATGTTTTTCTTTTGTTCCTTTCTTTGTGAGAAAGATATTAAAGAAAAGAAAAAAAAAATACAATTCATCCGAATAGTCTGAGTAAAAAATAGACTCGGTTTATAATTTATTATACACGTGCCAATATTAAAAATAAATAAATAAAATAGTTTGTAAAAAGGCATATTTATTTTAGTCAGAGTAGAATCTATTTTTAACTAAATAATTTTTTGCTTTATGAATAAGTTTGCCAACAATATTTTTAAAAATAATATAAAAAAACAATTTATTATTTTTTAAATTAAGGCTTAATTTTATTTTTGTAAGATATTATATTATACACATTATTCACTACTTATTACTCATTAATTTTTAAGAATTCAATAAGAAGAGCATTAGCTACACTAGGAACTCAACTCCATAAGAAATTAAAAATGTAAGGTGAAGCCAATACGTCCTTACAAAATCATATAAAGTCATTCTTTTCTGAGTTGTTTTCTTTTTATTTTTTTTTAGCATAGTCTCTGATTAGATCTATAAACTTTACTCGGCGATTCTACAACATTTTTGAACCCTCAAAAATTTCGGACTATCAATTTTTTATACGATTATTGGTCTAAAAATTATACAAATATCAACCTGTTCCAAAGGAAATTTTTTTGTTATGTTGGTACACATGTTTTAGTCATATATTGGTATTATCAGCCAATTTGGGTTAGTAGTTTGTTGTTGACAACTGAACTACGTGAATACGTTTGTGTGTGTTCTTCGAGTTTTGACTTTTGGAAAAAATGGATCACAGAATATTTATTAAATTTTGCGTTAAAAATGGAATGAAGTGCTCCAAGGCACCTGAAATGTTGAATGTAACCGTCGGTGAGTCTACTTTGTATCAAAAAAGTGTTTATAAGTGGTACAAGCTGTTGATGACGATGAGAGTGCTGGTCTTGCAACCACGTCAATAAGTGAAGAAAACACTAAAACAGTGAAAAAATTGTTTTGGAAACTCGCATTAGGGAAGTTGAAAAGGATTTCGGCATATCAATCGGCTCATGCCATAAAATTTTCTCGAGTGTTTTGGGCAAGTGTGACAGCGAAGTATCATAACTGGTGACGAATCGTAGGTATATGGTTATGACGCCGAAACCAAGGCCCAATCATCCCAATGGAAGCGGCTAGATGAGCCAAAACTTAAAAAAACACGTCAAGTTCAATCACATGTGATTACAATGGCGTGGTACATCATGAATTCTTGTACCGTTAATAGGGAATACTACAGTGGAGTTATGCAATGGTTGCGTGAAGCAATACGGCTCAAACGATCGGAATTGTGAAAAAGAATATGAATTTTGCATCACGAAATTATCGTGATGATGTACCAACTCATACATCATGCTTCTTCTCCTATTCAAATGTAAGATATGAACTTAAATAATTTTTATTTTAGCAGGATGGTGCATCATGTCCAAAGCCCTAAATAAATACGTAATTACACATAATTTTATTTATATTCAAAGTATCACATAATTATTCTTAAATATTTATTGTAAATATAATTAAGCTATAATATCAAAAAATGCATCACATACAATGCACAGATTTTTTAAAGGCAAAGCACCAGCACATTCTTATTTTAACCACTTTCCCTACTTGGAGGCCTTTATTCATGTCATCAAACAACCATTTTATCTTTTGTGCAATTAGTTCTTTAATGGTCTTGACCCCTTCTTTGGTGTGCCGAAGTTGTGATAATAATCCGGAAATTAAATTTTTGGATAATTTAGAGCATACATGCTTTAGGCTATAGATGCTGCTTCTATAAAGCTTTTCCTCGCGTAAGTTTTTTGTCCCACATTTCTTTACGACGCACCTTCGCGAGAATTTTCTTAAGACCTTTTTGAAGTGGAAAATGTGTGATTAAAAATATTGACCTTAAAATAAATAATTTTTATGAAATTTCGTATAATAAACATAATTCGTATAATAAACATCAAAATGTGTATATCACAGCATTTGCACATGTATTTGACTCGTGGTATTAATTCTATATGACGAAAGTGTAGACAATAATAATTTGTCTTGCTTAACAAAACATCGTTTCAATATAATTTATTAATATTTGAAAATTTATTAAGTTTTTTTTAATAATATTTCAAAAATATTTCAGATCTACATATGTACATTTTGCGGCTTTTGTATTCCAGTTGTCGAGCCAATTGCCACCCTAAAGCAAAATAAAAATAAAAAATGAACGTGACTTTAAATATACTTGTAATATTCTTAAAATATTTTCAAAAAAGTTGTCTCCGAGAGTTTTCTTCTGAATATTCAATAATAGAAACTATTTAGCCAACATTTTCAAACGCCCACTTGGTTCGTCTTAAATTCGAAATAGAAAACGTCAACAAAAATTATTCTAAACAGACACTGATTTCCTCTTACAAATTCATGTTAAAATTATTTTAGAGACTTTATGGCTTTTGTCGTTTATTTTTTGTTTGATTAAATTAATGTAAAATCAGAATTATTTTTTAATTTATTGAAAAAATACTGTCATGGTCTACGGGCCAATTTATAATTAGATTTACGTAACTAAGATACAGGAAAATTTTGTAAACGAATTTACTAAATTTTTGCAACAAATTATACGAAATAGTGTTGTTTAATTAAACTGAGCAACGTATAAAACTTCCTCAATACATTATCTAAATTCTGTTAAATGAGAAAATTAGAAGTGGATCCGAGTCTTATTGTGTGACATTTACCATTTTAACACATGATAATAAAATCCTTTAATATAAAAAATGGGTTCTCGAAAGTTTCTATTCGTAAAGCCATTGACTTATGCGCTCGAACTCGCATTTTTGGGTAACTTAGATGAATCGAAATGCTTGAAAAAATTGCATCGAATTTGGCTTCCAGAATGGGCTAGATCTAAGCGAATCGCGTTTAAATGAAGCAGTGTTTATATGAATTAAAAACAATTTTAGTGCGGATATTCGATGTTTTACGTAACATTAAAGGATAACTTCACTATGGAGTTATACTAATATGTAAAAGATTGTTTTTTAATTTCAGACCTGCGATCTTAGGTTAAGCTTTTGTCTATCAAAAATGTTTTTTTTTAGTTTCAGTTTTTCTTTGTTTTTTTTTTGTGACATTAACATAAGTATGTCTTAAAATCATATAAATAAATAAAATAAGAAAGAAAAGAAAACTAAATAAATTTATGTTTGTCATGTATTTTTGTCTTGTTTAAGTTTCAAGCTTAAAACATAAATAACAATGTCTCAAAAAGCTACAACAGTAATAAAAACTTTAAATTACTGAAATTGTTATTTGACCAGAAAACAATATTTATGGTAAATATATTCAATAATTCAATTTTAGAATTTTTGAAGTTAAATCCACGCAAAAACATAAATGCAAAAATAAGGCCAAGTTCATATCAAAAATTTCGGACATTAAATATATTGAGTTCAAAATGAGAACCAAACTCTTGCTTGATTTGATTTCAGTAATTTTAATGGCCGAAACTTTTAACCGTATTTTAAGTTAAAGTTTACAATCGGTGGTGCCAGCACCAAAAAAATGGCTTGGTACGCTTCCCTAGTCAAAATCACGTCTATATTGGTTACAACATTTTATTTTAATTATATTTGTATACTTTTTGTTATAGCAGATTTTGCATAACATACTCTGTTAAATTTCCACTTAAAATGTCTACTTAAAACGGTTTAAAAGGTAAGGACCAATTCATTGAACAATCACGTTCTTGGGGGGTCACTTTTAAATTAATATTTCTTCTTCTTTGAACTTATTATTACCACACGGGCATATTCATACATAATCAGTGTAAATTTAAATTTGCTGCATATAAATGTTTAAAAGATCAGGACACCCCTTAATTCAGAATTCTGTTTTTATATCTCTTATTTCAGCGGGTATAGTACTACTTACTTCCAAAAAGACTTCAAAAAAGAAGGTCTGTATGATGCTTTTTTCTTGTATACTTGTACCCTCAGAACTTAGTCACTTCTGAAATATTATTATGTTAAAAATTAAAGGGTACCTCAAACAACTACAGCTCCCGATAACAAAACGTAATAAAAAAATTAATTTAAAAATTAAAGGGTGTCCCATAGGTGACGTAATTTCATATTAATGGCCGTTATAGACAAACACTTTAAAACAAGACAGAATGTCTACGACTAAGTCGGGTATAATAACAAGTATAAATATTTAGAATTAGAAATTAAAGGGCGTCCCAATAGATGATATAGTTTGATATATATGGCCATACTTTTAAACCGTTGTAGACAGAGGCTTGAAATTTACAAAGAACCTGTATTGCTAAGACCGTTATAATAACAAGTATAAAATTTTAATTTCGAAATAAAAGGGTCACCCCATAATTTGGCCTATATGGCCAAACAATAACAAGTATAATTAGTTAGAATTACAAATTAATGGGTGTCCCAACAGTTGATGTAATTTGATGTATATGGCCAACTTTTGAACCGTTATATGCAGACATTTCAAATTTACAAAGCATCTTTATGGCCAAGTCCTTTATAATAACAAGTTTTTAATTTAAAATTGTAAAATAAATGCTCTCCAAATAGGTAATGTTATTTCGCCTATGTGGCCCTATCATTGGAGCCGTTATAGACAAGTAGCTTGTGATTTAACAAATTGTGTTTTGCTGTATCAGCAATAATAAGTGTAAAAAATAAAGGGTGTCCTCAGAACTGACGTAATTTGTAGTATATGCCCTTATCTCTTGAACCGTTTTATACAGATTGATATTTACACAGAACGTATAGTACAATGCCCTCTTTAGGAACAAGTATAAAGTTGGAAATTAAAGGGTGAACCTATAGTTAATGATATTTGATCTATATGACCTTATCTTTTGAACCCTTACAGACAAACATTTGAAGTTTTGAACCGTTATAGATAGAAACTTGATACATATTTACACTGAAGGTGTATTATTATGTCCGCTATACGAAGTATAAAATTGAAAAGGAAAGGCTGTCCTTATAGTTAAGGACCCGTTATAGATAGACAACTGAATGTGTGTTGTTACTTGGTCGCTATCACAACTATACAAATTTTAAATCAGAAATTAAAAGGTGTGTTTATAGGTGATGTTATTTCATGTTATTTCATATAAAGATAGTTGACATTTTTTCCTAATGTGTATTGCTGTATCCTCTAACAAAAAGCATAAACTTTAAAAGGGTGTCCCTATAGTTGATCAAATTAGCTATATATGGACTTATCTTTTGAACCCTTATAAGTAGGTAGACACTTGATATTCTAACAGAGGGTGTAGTGCTATGTCCAGTAACAAGTCACAAGATTAAAAGGTTATTCATGTAGGTGATGTAATTGGATGTATGATCTTATCCTTTAAACCGTTTTAGACAAACACTTGGAATATATACAGAGAGTTTATTGATAAGTCCACAATTAAGAGAAGTATAAAAAATAAAAGTTAAAAGGTGTTTCCATAGGTGACTTAATTTGGCTGTTATGACCTTTTCTAATAAGCCATTATATATTGACACGTGGAATTTATACAGTTTGTGTATTGCTATATAAAATTAAATATTAAAAATTAAAGGGTGTTCCCATATAATTTGAGGCATATAGATAGACACTTGCAATTTAAACAAAGTTTGTATTACTATGACCACAATAAAAAGTATAACAAATAAAAGGGTGTGCACCATTATAGACAGACAGTTGAAATTTACACAGAGTCTGTAGTACTATATTCGCAATAACAAAAATAACAAAAAAATTAAAGTTAAATTAAAAATTACATAGTATGTGTATGCCATTACTGTTATTGCTATGCTAAAACCGCAAGTTTTAAAATTAAATGGTAGCCCCATAAAAATAACTTAACTTTTCAACAGTAATAGGGAGCTACAGCTACAATAATTTTGGCGCATTTTATTTATGTTTTGTTGGTTCAAATACTAGTTCTTACAAATTACTGCTTTTTAAATACTTAATTTAGAATTTGTGTGTATCTGGAGTGGAATTTTTTGCAAAAATTATTAGTGTAAATTTGCAGTGTCTGCCTATAATGGCTTTTTACTCATAATAACAGTCTCTCTTGGAATACCCTTTAATTTAAATTTTAAATTTTTTTTTTATACTTGTTGTTATAGCGGACGTAGTAATACTTGTATTAATTACAAGTACCACCTATCAGTCAAGCTAATTGGATTACGTTTTTACACTTTGTGAACTGAACCTTGAAAACGGCAAAATTTTGTTTAATTAGATACGATAGCAGTTTTGAATGGCATAAACCCCTGAATCTTAAACATAAGCAAGCAAAGGCCACAATCTTTGAAGCATTAAATCAGCAAAATGGCAACATCAATATTTAACCCCTGTAAAAAGCAAAAAGAGTGCAAAATTCTAAATTCCATTTAATTAATTTATAAAAAGTACTGGAACAAACTGTTACATTAAATTGTATTTAAATCTTTTTTGAACATGTTGAACGTTTTATAAGAGAAAAATACGATGCCTGTTAAAGTGTTTTGCCGCTGAACTGATACCACAGATTTGTAAAACAAGACAAATTCAATCAACAAATATAAATTTTATTTGAATTTTATTTTTTAATACCAAAATACGATGGAAAATAAATTGTTGTAATTGCTGGAGTCAACAAGCAACGAATGGGGTCATCAGGCCAACAAAGACAACAGTTAAATACAACATTAAACATAACAACAAAAGCTGTAGTACAATGTGCGAGTATATTGTTTGGGTGTCTACATTCTGTTACGGTTGTTTAAGGGCTTTTGTTATCACTGACACTCAGATTTAATTTTTTTAACTAACAAATTTATGACTGTTTTTTTTGTTGTTGTGCTAAAATGTAAGTTAAATGTATAATTTTATTATTATTGTACATTTTCTTTGAAATGACATTGTTAATGTCTGAATTAAAAATTGTTTTTTTTTTTCAATGCACAAAACTTTCGGATAATTGTTGTACGTGCTTGTGTGCATTAAGGTGTGAAAATTTATGATCACTCAATCACGCGTTTACTTGGCGTACTCCCTTTGAGAGAAAGGGAATTCCGTCTGCATTTGTTGACCACATAAGTCTGTCTGGTTGGTTGTCTGTCCATTAATTTATGGTAGTTCCAAAATTAAGTTATAATCACACCTTGACGCTCACGCAGTTTGAAACAGTTATAAGTACACATACATTAATTACAATGCAGGCGATAAAACTACAGTTGAGCATTTATAAAAATTAAACTTGAACATATTTATTTATAACGTGTAGTTATTTTTTATTAATTCTTATCTTTAACACTTGAAGGTTAATATTCTGTATACTATAAATAAGCCATTTAATTTTTTGCTTGAAAGGGGAGTGACGTGAAAGCGACAAGTTGAAATAGCTAGTAGTTATGGCCAAACGCTAGCTATTTTTTTTTTCATTTGCACTATATTTTCCCCTTCAAAAGCCGTATATTAAAAGTTAGCGAAAGTACAATTTCCGATTTGTGAAACAAAATTGTAAAATGTCTTTGTCAAAATCTTTAACACTTTCTGTTCGTCATCGCCCAGCGAGGCAGTTGTAATTTATCTTTCATATTATTTAAAACATAATGACTTTATAAGCTTCCGACAAGCTGGTAAATTCATTTTTAATAGAGTTACCAGCTAAAGAGCAACTAACAAATCTTTACGCCCCCTTTTTGATAAAAGGCTTACGTGAAAACATCAGAGTGATTGAAGTGCAAAGAAAAAAAGAAGTAGATGATAAATAAAATTATTCCCATGACAGCCGCATGGCAGCTAAATTATTAACGTGTAAATTTACACACAGAAGGCAATGACTGTCAGTTTGTTCTCATGCAGTAATTTGTCCGTTAGTTATTTTTTTTTTTACAAGATCAATCAAAAATTACAATATAATTTTTTTGAAAGTCTTTGTAGAGACACTTATGCAACTTAAGGCCGAATATCAATTTCAATTTACTTTCACTCCGAAAAAATATAAAAGACCTGAGTCTTAACCGCTTTTTACATGCAAGTAATTAAGCAGACATCTTCTTTAGTCTTATACCGACAATCTGTAATACAATTTCTTTACAAAACTGACATTTTTACCGTGGCCATAAAATGTGTCAGTATGAATGTATGATTATGATTCCAACACTTTAAATGTCCAAAAATTATAAATTATGCTTAAATGACGCTGATGGAATTTTAACAAAAAACTTATTATTAATGTCTTTACTGCAACGATATCATTTGCCGGTTGTTTTTTATTCAAAGCATAACTTAAGAATTTTTTAATTAGAAAAATATTCCAAAATTCTTAAATACTAAATCATGATTAATACAGTGACAACGAAAACATGCGACTTAAATTTGTTGAATATTTAACTCTGTTGTTATGTATTTAAACGCTTGAAATATGCACTTGCTTCTAGCACATTCTAGGGGCAATTCAACATGGATCGAAACATCAATCGAATTTAAATGGAAAAAAATCAATAGTAAATACCTAGTTTTAAGTCAGCAAAGTACTAAGGCAAAGTAGCCACCAAAATCTCGAATCAAAGGCGATTTTCATAACTTGTCAATAGTAAACATAGGATGTTATCGGACACATTGACATTTATGTTAAGCGAAAAGTATTCGATAGGCTATACCTTTCATTTTTAACGTTATGCCTATTCTCTTAAGGTTAATACATTTTCGCTGGCTTTTTAATTTTATCACATTTCTTGCCTCTATGTATATTTTTTTTCTTTTAGCATTGACATTTAATTTTTTTTCCCCTGAATATTTGTTATTTTTGAACTTTTATGTTCCTTTTTATTATTTTTTAAGTTGACATTTTTTCTTATTTTATTTTTTATTTCACCACTGTATTTATTTACTTACCCACTGTACACAAAAATAAATAGGCTAATTGGCTATAGTTGGTTTGGCTATATTGGTTTTTAAATTACTTTTTATTTTGGTAGGTTGTGTGGCTCTTACATATCTATTTATTTAATTCTAGTCTTTATAATCGTTAACATCACAGTGGGTGTTGTATGGATATGCTTACAATTCTACAACAAACTGACTAATGGATAGACTGTCTTATGCACTGTGTTACTTTGATGCAAATATCAGCACTAAAAAATACAAGTATGTCATTACACTCTAAATCAGGGATGGGAACCTTTTTGATAAGTAGGTCAAATTTAGTAACTAGTCAATGTGTCACCAGCATTAACTATGACAGTCCGCAACAAAGTTGACGTTTTCTTCTACCAAATAAAATGGTATAGTTTTTGGTATTTTGTTTCCAACTTTGCTGCACGCGTATTTTTATGTTTTGATGTTGCAACTTCGACGCCTAGATCGTGTGACTCGTAACCGTTGTACTGTTGAAGAATTAGCAAATGCAATGCAGCAGAATCCATTCATCAATCGATTTTACGTTTGTTAAAAATGAAACTTCATTTTTTATAAATTTCAGATTAATAAATATTAACATTTATTCAAAATTTTATTTTATAGTGCATTTACACTTGAGTGAAATCTACTACTTATGAAATCTCTAGCAAAATCTAGTCGTTTTTACAAAATCTACTTCGTCACTGGATTTTGACGAAATCTACTCAAAATCTAGTAGTACTTAATAATGCAACTATGGTTTTGCCCACATTGTACTAAAAAATACTATGCCGTACAAAAAAATGACATTTTAATTAAAAAAAATAAAAAATTATTAATAAATTAAAAAAAAAATTAACTCATTGCATATAATAATTTAAGAGATAATTAAAAATAAATAAAAAAGTGAATAACAATTGAAAATATGAGGTAAGTTAATGAAATATGAGTAACAAAATCTTGCTAGTGTCAAAAAATGAAATGTAAACGACCTAGATTTTGAAATTGATTTCAAACGAAATCTACTTGTTTTCGACGTGGTGTAAGTGCCCTTTTATTTAAAAATTTTAAAGAAAGCAAAAATATATTTTTTCAACTTACAATGAAGTTGCTTTTTTTAAATTAATATGATCCAAAGCGGATGCCCCTTTAGGCTATGAGTCTCTGCTCTATCAATCTAGCGAAGTCTCTGGTCATTTTAAATGTGATCACTGACCGCTGTCATATGTAAGCAAGATGGGTTAACGGTTTAGAATTCTCTAAAATATGCGAAGGGGACGAGAAATTAAAGGAATCAGGTGGCTGAGTTATTATATCGGCAGCCCTTCCTAACCGAACCTAGCCATGGTCTAATAACCAGTTGCTTATCAGTTAATAACCACTGCCAAAGAATTGGTTAAAATTTTATAAATTAAGGTTAAATCGTATCGTTTTTTAAATACGATCACGACTTACTGGTATCATTATATAAAAACATTTTCAGTACAAGTTATTCAAAATTTATATTTATTTATATTAATTGAAAGATTTATTAAAATAAAGTTAATTCTAAATATGACTTTCAATTTTCAATTGTAATTAAATTTTAAAAAATATGTTTTGAAGGATTTTTCCCTTAAAAAAACGAAGTATAGTTTTTTTTAAGAAAAATCTTTTAAACTGACAAGTCATATGACATGACGGTTTCTGTATTGAAGAGTATAGATATCGCATTAGCAAAAAGGCGTATCGGTGCGTTCCTTATATATTTTTTTAATGTTTACATTTTTTATTTTCTGTATTTTCTATTAAAAAAAAAACCTACGTATGACCTGCGCGTCATAGGTTCGCCATGCATGGTCTACATGCACTTGTAAAAGTATCGCTGTTGTTTTGTAGATGATGTTAAAATAAATTGTCTATTTGACATTAAATGTTGTTGTGTGGTAAGGAGAAACATGTGTATGTAGTAGATGTTGCTCTTGTTTAACTTTTATTGTAAAATTTATGTAGTGACCGTTATTTTAAACTGCAAAAAAAGTTTTCATTTAGTTTAAACTGTCACTTTGAAGTCACGTTTATTTTTGTTTAAAACACATGTTTATTTCGTTTTAATTGGAGCATAAAGTTTTTGCGATGATCTTCAATTAAACGCTTTGGGGATGAGGTTTTTGGGGAGTTTTTAACCATTGTGATTGATGGCGGTTTTTGGTTTCAGTTTATTTTGACTACAAACCAACATAAACAACATTTTTAATTGTGATTTTGGATAAAACGTAGAGTTTCTTTTTTATTGTTGCTAAAACATTTAAACCTACTAAATATTACAGTCACGATAGTTTTGTTTAAACGAAATATTTTTATATGAAACAAGCGAAAAGCTTTTACTTTTAATTACTATTTGATTCCATTAAATTGACACACTATTAAATTTAACTCTTTTTATCTTTGCAACTCCCATGCTAAACTTAACGTAGATGATGTAGATGATGTCAAGACTAAGATGTTCTCATATGATTTCGTAACTAAATTAAATGTAAAAATCTATCAACTCTTAGATTACAAAGAGCGGCCTAAAATTTACTTAAAGAAAGATTACACAATCAGTTATTAAATAGATACATATCAGAGAATGACAAAAGTATCATTTTTAGTACTTATTAAGTATTTGAGGCAAAATATGTATAAATGTGTATAGCTACAGCTCAAACAACATACCATACACACATACTCATATCAATTTCAACTTAAATAACTGCAAGTATAGGCAGAGAATAAGTGTTCGCATACTTGTTCATTATTTTTTGCAATACAACTAAGTATAAGTAAAAGTTGGATAAAGTATTGGCTATACCCATACTTGTAAATATAGAGTTGGAATAAGTACAAGTATGTAAATACTCTAAGTATACTTAGAGTATTTTATAAATATATGTAACTGTGTATATGTATTAATTATTTTACAATTTAAAAGTACGTTCATTCCTTCATCCTTATATAAAACTTATTTTGTTTTTCCATACTTAACCAATGTTTAATTATAAACAAAATATTGCCAAACACCATACACCTTTTTATACACACAATTCCTAAAAGTAGTTGTTTTACTTATAAGTATACTTAGAGTATTATAACTGCTTTTCCATACTTGTAAGTATTAGGTAGTTATAAGTATGGGAATTGCAGATACCCATCACATTATCTACGTACAACCAGTTGTACTCATACATGCATTACGTATACATTTTTAAGTTCGTTGTGTATAAATAATGTTTGTTGTAAGTATTGAGTACACCCATACTTATTTCACTGCAAATTAGTATGTGTAGGTATTTTCTGTGTTATAAGTATAGGTACATATATATATAGCCAAAAATATGTGTAAATACTTAACTACGTTTATTTAATAAGTACTTTTTTGCAACCACGAGTTGTACGCATCAATATCATCCAATTTATGCAGAAAGAATTCTGTTTTTATGTTGCGGTGTGGAGAACCTGTAACAGTCCTTGCTTGGCTAGCATTACTTTTGATCTTTGAATACATTTGATACAAGTGAACATCTAAATGCGGGAGTCACAATCACGTCTTCAATGGAGACACCCTTAAATTTAAAATTACTTTTTATACTCGTTATTATATCCGGCACACTACATAAATATAACGTCATAAAATATTTTATTTTGTAAGACTAATGATTTTTTAAGTATAAAAAATGAATAAATTAAATTTTTAAATTAATAAATTACATCATTCATATGAAAAAAATAAATAAAATCGGTTAACCGATTATTAATTTTTGGTTAAACCAAACAAAACCCGTTTTCTTGAAATGGCCTGCTTTTCGAATAATCTAATCCCATGATCAGTTTACACGGTTTTACTTTAAAATACTTTGGGTATCGAAGGAAACTGAAATTTATTTCATTTAAAGTTGCCGGCAACACAGAAAATAATAATATTTTTATTTAGTTATTTTGTATTAATTTTTAGGCGAAATGGCGTTACAAACCGAAAAACCCTTAAATAAAACTTGAACAATTATTATTCGAATAAACTTCTTTTGTGCTTTACAGGCAGGCAGTAAATTTGTTTAACTTAAGTTCATATCTATCTATATATTGTCATAAGTATTTATAAGATTTCAACAAATTTTTTCGGACAAACTAAGCATAAAAATTGTAATAGTTTCAGAAGTTTTTAACATTTAATTAAATTTAGTTTTCTTGTGTACCACTATACAATAATAGTTACAACTAATGAGTGTGTAAATACTATATATGATTGGTCTGGCAACTGAAACTATTTAGTAAGAGGATGGGGGTATTTCACTAATAGCCCTACGATTCTGACGAATGTTTGGACAATGCGATTCAGGTTATCGTGTTGAAGCTGAACTTGAGATTTTGAGCAATCTTTTTAACAATCGCTTTTATATAGAGTTTGGCAATTGCAGTTAGCTGTTCTTTAAGATTTAAGAGGCTAATGTTTTGAACAAATATAATAGGTAATATAACCTATAAGTTTTTAAATGTATATTTTGCGACTATTGCTTTCAGATTATTTTTTTGCGAAGAAAATAATTGAACTTTCTTAAACAGGTCAAATAAAGTCCTTATCTTTTGTAAGGATAATGACGTTAAAGGATACATTGCCACCATCAGAACTACTGGGGCTATTACTGAATATGAACATGCATTTGTGCGTTTGACTGGCAACCTTCAGATATATTGAGTGCAAGACGTGTACAATTCATTTGAGAGTCAAAGTAATTGACACTTCAATGTTTTGTTATATATTTTTGTTATGTGCTTTTCTAAACAACAGGGTGAATAACAACAAGAAATTAATTGTATGTTCAAACAACAGTAAGAATAGTAACAACATAAACATTCAAGTTGTAACATGTTTGTTGCTTCAAATTAGGTGTAATCAAACATTGTCGAATCAGAAACATATATAACAGCAAATATATAAATAATAATAATAATGATAATAATAATACAAAATGCAAGTTCATAAAATACAACCCAGTTATTTGCCTTTTCCGTTCTATTATTAAAATCACTACTGCTTCTTATCTTTTACTGTTTTTTTTTATATAAAACATTTGTGTTAGAGATGCTCTCTGCGTAGGTGTTTTTTTTTATCACAATAGCGCTCATAAAAAATTATGATTTTGCGTCAACATTTCCGTACACAAGATACACCAATGCTAAATATTGTAATTTTTTTTAATCTATTCAATGATTCCATATTGCAACTTAAACTCTGTTGTATCAGTATCTCTGCTGTAGCACCAAAAACTTCGAAAAAGTAGAATAGTTCACTTATATCTAATGAGTGACAAAAAAATTCCTCGTATTAACACTTGATTCAATTTACTTTTTTTTCCTAAAATGGAAGAGCTGGACTTGGCTGACATATAGTTTCAACAAGACGGTTCCACATGCCACACAGCTCGCGAAACAATTTCCTAATTTAGAGGCGAGTTCGGTGAACTTCACGTTTGAAATAAACTGTTCACGTTTGAAATAAACTGTTCACGGGTTGTCAATTGGCCGCCTTGATTGTGGGATTTAACGACTTTAGACTATTTTTTGTGGGGCTGTGTTAAGATTCAATGCCTATAGTGATAAGCCCGTAACGGAAGCCAATGTTGAAGAATTTATTCGTGAGATACCGGCCGAGAGAATATGTCGAAATTGGACCCAGCGTAGCCGCTGTCAAAATTTACATGAAATCATTTTTATGCCTTGAATTATAATTGTTCTATCTATTCAAAAAAAAGTTTTAAGCATTTCTCTAAATTTTATATGTGTTTTTTCCAAAGCTCTGAAAAATTGTTATATTCATATATTCAGATTTGTTTTGCTTACGTGACCGTTAACGAGCGTAAACGTGCATGATCATGACTAAAATGATACTCACGGAATCATCTCTAATATAAATATTTACATATGTGTAGAGATCGAACAGTGTGTCAACGGCCCAGACAGTGTCTCGCCACAATAGTTTTATTTTTTGCACATATTTCGTCTGTATTTGAATGCACATTTGTACTGTTACTGTTAGTAGGTTTAAAAAAAATAAATAAAAATTTATAAGCAGCTGACGAAATAAACTGTGACGTTATAAATTTTTCGCAATAAAGGAAATATAGTGAAATAAGTTTTTTAAGTAGCCAATACTTATGTTCATACTTCTCAAACACTGTTAAATATTGTAGGTTGTAGATGTCCATGTGTTTGTCATTGTCACAGTGTAGTAAGACAAGCAGCATGAATGAATTTTATAATGAATGTAAATAAATTAAATCATCATTATCACCATCATTATTACAGTAATCATCATCACCCATCATTAATTTAAACGCATACGCACATTTCTGTAAAAAAAAGATACAAAATATTTCAATGATCATGGACATGTACATTTCCATACAACAACTTGTTGTTCTCGTACTCTGTCAGCTCCATCTGTTCAATTGGGTTCACTTCCTACTTTGGCACAACAAGAAAAACAAAAATTACACATACCAGTATACAAATTTAAATATTGAAATAAATTTGATTTTCTTTATAAAATTCTTGTTGGGTACTCAATACATAGACGGAGATGGACCGATGCATCAGTAAGATTGTACTTTTTTATTGCAATAATAATCGCTGATTTATTTGATTTCTTACTTCGAATTAAATACAGTTCAAATCTTGAAATTTATATTCAATTTATATTCATCTATATTATCTATTGTATTCTTTAATTAAAAATAAAACAATTAGATTTTAAACAGATATCGAAGTTCTTAAAACTTAATGTTGCAACATGGCCAAAATATATTTAGCATCCATCCATCCCTTGCTAATTGAAATAACCCATCGCTGGTTAAGAAATTTGCGCCGTTTTCTATTTGAAATGTGAGTTGTTACATGACAATATATTCTTTTACAATCTTGTAGATTGTCTACACAACGGAAGTCATCTTGTTTAGCGCTAAACTATTAGATGTGATTATTTATATTTATATTTATTTTTATATTTTTTTAACAAAAAAATGTGTTCTTATCTATAAATTTGCATCAGATTGAAAGATAAAAGAAAACATAATTTAACAAGTTTCT
This sequence comes from Phasia obesa, assembly GCA_949628195.1. NCBI lineage: Eukaryota > Metazoa > Arthropoda > Insecta > Diptera > Tachinidae > Phasia > Phasia obesa. Next base: position 151,632,043 of record OX451215.1, read on the forward strand.
TAAAACAACTGAAGGCTGATAGTTTTTTTTATATTTTGAGAAATAAAGGGTGTCTCACTCAGGCAAGTGTGTCCAAAAATAAAAAATATATTTAACTAGAGTAACATTGATTTTATGATATTTTCTAGGAAAATACATTATAACGTTCTTTACAGTGGAACAAACTAGTGTCTATAATAGGAATAATGGTAAAAAGCAGTTGCTAACTACTTCTTAACAATTGCACGTTTAATATGCATACATATATTATTAAATAAATATGTAGATGTCATGTCACTCTTAGCTAACCCTAACTTTGGTTCTACATATTAATGTGACAGACAAAAGACTGCATACTGCAAGATCCCATAGAACCTCATTTTCGCATCCTGATTAGTTTAAAAGCTGTACTACAGTTTCTTCGTAAGTTGTAACCAATTAAAAATACTGCAATTCTGTCAGGCTTGACTTTGAAAAACTTGAGTTTGATAGGGTAAATCTATTGGTTATAAATCCGGGATTTGTTAAATGAAATTGAGAAGTGACCGGCCTATGGCAGCTACGGCTGTCGAAACCATTACTACTTTGGGCGCTTGCATTCACAGAGTGATTCCAACGTCTCAATTGGCTTTTTATTTTCAACCTAACCATACTTTATCGTTTTGCTTGTGTCATTACTGCTAAACCCTAAAAGGTTTTTAATCAAAAAAGTAAAATTTTGAAGATAAATAGTGCCAGTAACGTACAAGTGTTTAAAAACTTTTCGGTCGAAAAGCCTCTTGTGCAGGTGTTGGGTCTTGCACTCTTCGTATTTTGTTGGACTTCAACCGAAGTAAGTTTTTTAATATTCGCCCAATGCTATGAAAACACACATTCAATATCACTTTATTCAATATAACTTAAAAATAACACAATACATTCACAAAAATCGATATTAGAACTCCCATGGCATCCACATTTAACAAGCTGCTAACAGTGGTAATAAGTCTTATGCTAGCCAGTGCCGGTCATCCACACACAATTCACGCTGCCGTCTCAGCCTCTTTCAGACACAGTGTGAAACTATCATCTTGTTCGATTTTCATCTTGGCTAGATGATACTTGAAGTTTCCATGCCCTTTAATCAACGCAGTTTTCCACCTTAAGGTACTTCTATTATATCTGGCCTTCCTACCTATGAATGCGGTCTTTGAGTATCATTGGAGTCTGCCTACACCCCTCTACCTTATAAGTTTTAATGAGTTCACTCATTTCGGACCTTAACTCGCATTATGCCGTTATCCAGCGTTACTATGGGTTCTGGTCTACAGAAATTTACAGCAGATCCCGCTTTTGCTAGATGGTATGCTGCTTCATTCTTAGCTGTGCTTACGTGTCCCTTAACCCAAATCAATTTTTCCTTATTAACCGAGGCACATCGGTTATGTTTTAAAACACATTCCAGAACTAGTTTGAAGTACACGTTCACCTGCCTTATGCGTTTTATAACCGACTGGTTCTCAAGTGCAATAAAACTAACATATGGTCAAAAATCAAAGATAACTGTTAGGAATTCCGAGAGAGAATATGTTGTCGTTCAGACTGTCGACAGTCTGAAATCACTACAGTCGAGAATAAAAGCTAGTGACACTATGAGTCGTAATTAAAGTTAAGTAGACGTAAATTACCTATCGGGTATTAGAAATGATGGGGGTCGAAGGAACCTATAAAATCTTGGTCTGTCTCGGTATCCCTCTACATTCCCACATGCTCTAATTAATTCAATAACCGATATATCAGTAAGTATAAATATTTCAATTATTTGGCATTTTCTCCATAACCGAGTATAAAAATCCCTTTTTAGATTGCCCAAAATTAGAAATGTTAGTAGATACTGATTTTTTTAAACTTAAATCTAAAAGATATTAAAAAATCTGTTTTGTTTAAATGAATTTGTTTTACTTGCAATAAGAAAAGGGTAAAAAGCTTCCAAACTATAAAAAAAACACAAAGTGACCCACTGTGCACTTGTAGAGTTAAAAAAATGGTCAGTGTTTCTCCTGTAATTGCCTTTTAATAATTTGCCTTGTAAGAGTTTTCATTAAGTTACAGAACATGGACTCTGGTCACGTTAAGAATTTGTGATATCCGCCATCAACATTTTACATTGTTTTAATATGTATTTGTTCATACCAAAAATTATTGCCTTTGGGGAGGTGTTGCTGGTAAAACAATCTACACTTATGTTTTAATTTTTTACATATTCGCGTTGTAAAAATATTCCATAAACTGTTATGACGTTTAAACTTCACAAGCAGCCAGCCATTAAATAATGTGTTGTTCACCATCTTTAAACACGTCTCATCAATTTGTAGCCTACGCGAAAAAATTATATTCAATAAACGCCAGTTAACGCAACAATCGCGCTATCTGTATCAAGTTTTTTCAAAAGAAACATACATACATACATACATACATATACATATGTATAATAATCTTAAAAATTGTCATATGAAATAAATACTCGTACATGCCTGCTACCTAAGTTTCCAACATTGCTTGTTAACAGCAGTTGCCATATTTTTTTTCTTTTTGTCTGCTTGTGAAGCTGAACGAACACGACCAACTTCTGTTAACACTTTGTTAAAAGCTTCGATGTCACAGACCGTTGATGGTGGCTTTTTTTGTTGACTTTATGATTTTAGGTAATTTGTAAATGCTTTTTCTTTATATAATAAAAATTTTTTTCTGATTTTTGTTTTTTCATTTTTTTTTGCAGTAGCGCTAAAAGTGTTATTATTCATTGAAAATAAAAGTTAAAATAGATTTTGAATAGTTTTGAACTAGTTTTTTTTTGATTTTATGTAAATGATATATGCTTTGCCTGATTTTATCTTTTTTCTTTTCCTTTACGGCCGGATGCTATTTGTAATATTATGTTTGCGTTTTATTTTAGATGTCTTTTGTCAGTTTTTGTGTTTTTTTCTAATTTTTTTTTAAGTGTACATTTTTACGTATTAATGTCCCCAATTAATAGTTTTAATGGATTTGAGAAATGAAAGAAGCATGTTAACATATGTTATTAGCGAACAAATCAATCATATATCCATTAGTTTTGTTTGGCATTAAATAAATTTACGTTGTCTTGTCTTGAAACTAATTGAACGTTTATTTTTTTAGTCTGCGTAAAAAACATTTTTTGCATTATAACTTCACCAAACTTAAGGAAAAGATCCTTAAATAAAGTATATAATAAAATTGTTATATATGTAACTTGGGTTGGGGGATACCGCTGCATGATATACTTACTTTACGAGTCCTTACTTCCGTAATGATTGATTTCATTTAACTATCTTATTTTAATTAAGTTTCGAGCTTTTAGTCGACTGGTAACTATCGACGTTCTTCTACATTGGCGTTACCGTTGTGATAGAGAAGTATCAATTTTACCCCTTTCTTAGTCTCTTTTAACAATATTATCTCACTTTTCTTTTTTCTCTACATTTATAAAATTTTATCAAGAATCGATACTAAATTATAAAGTCGAATAGACATAATTTGTTTAAAAATTGATTTGGAATTTAATAATATAAACGAGTTCAGGTTATGATTCTTATTTTTGCTTCATTCTATAAAAAAGACATTTAACTACATAATTTCATGAAAAATTTCCATCGTATTATGCTTAACAATAGTGCTGGCAATTTCTACTAGTTTAAACAACTCGATACTAGTCAATACCCTTCAACTCACTCAATAGTACTTAATACATACTAGTAACGAAAATTTACCGTCGCAGTCGCCAAATATTTGTCAATTATTATATTCTAAAAATTGTATTTCTAACAAAACTGTCCTAAAATAGTCGATTAACTGTTTTTGAGTATTCAGTAGTCAAAATAAAGATCAATACTCAGTAGCCATTACTCAATACCTTGTCAGCACTACTTAACAACAATTTGTTTGGAAATCACAAATCTCTTTTTTAATTAATCAAGTTAATTTTTGACATAATTTTCTATTTTATAAAAAAGATATACAACTTCGGCCTCCTTTTTTCTCTAAATACCTTTTTTGTGACATTTTTGTGAGTTTCATTTTTTGTGACCACACAGAGTCCATATGAGTCCACTTTAATATGTGTCTGCCAGTGCGTAGTTCTACACTCAATGTGGACCTCATCCAGACACATTCTGAAAGTATCTTTGATATTCATCTTGGCAGTTATCTAGCGTAAGAAAATTTCTGCCGATGGGCTATTACCTCAGGAGATTAATCCCTCCACCTGTTCAACATTTTTATTGTCCCTCCCTCACGTTCCTGTTTGTTTATAATAAAATTAGAACTAATGGAATGTCCACGAGTAATCGAGAAATTATGTCCACCAACACGGAGCTCAGTATGCGCATTTCGGTGTTTATTAAAACTGGATGTCGACAGGTATCCAGAGTTTGCATAGAGCAAGCAAGTGCCATTCCGCCTTAAATTAGGCCAACTTCTTTTTAAAAGGAATTTAACCTCTCTCAAGCCAGCATCCTATCTGAGTATACACGGAACAAAAAGATTTTTGCCGGTCACCATCGTAAATCGAACCTCTGAAAGTACACTCAGTTACGACAAGCTAGTCGCTATTTAAGGTATTATTATCATGACCTTAATTTTTTTTAAGACTTCTTAGGTTAGTCTTTCTCTATCACGTTACAAAGCTTTGTATTATATTCTTTGGCGGTTGGTAATGTGTTTAACTTATCATTTAAGAAACATATTCACAACATACGTTAGAAGTTAGCGGTTAACTCTTCTTGGTGTAACTACACTAGTCAGATGTAAATCCCTGAAATACAAAATTAAACAACTTTTGTTAGCTATTTTTTAGCTGGCGCAATTTGCATAGCTATGTGGATGCAGAAAAGCTATTCAGATTCTCTATTATTCTCTATTAAAAAAACACGCTTCGCTTGCCGCCCACAAATCCGAACTACTTGTTATATTTAGCCACTTTTACTGTAAATCTTCCATCATATTCTACTGACTGAATCATTACAGCTAGAGGTGGCTTATTCGAACAATTTACATGCAGATGTAAGTAAAAACACAGTGTACCTTATGGTTGTCACTATTCAATATTCGTAAATAATTGGTAAAACATAACCTAATTTAGACGAGGCGTTAAAGATTATATGTACATAAATGGCATTAGCCATAATGTTTACATTTTTTAAAATCACTTTAAAATAAAATAATGTTAATTAAGTTCCTTTTCATATAGTTGCCAACATGGTAAACAGCTAGGCTATAGATAGATTAAATAAATAAATAGAATAAATGTTAGATAGATTTGGAGGTGTCCTTGATTAACAATTTATTATAATAAAACATTTATTATTACGAGGATAACTAATTCTAATATGTCTTGGCAATATCATAGGGAAACACAAATTTAAGTATTTAACACAAAGTTGGCATCGTACCACCGTACAACACTTAAATTTATGTTAAACCTATCACGGTTTTAGACAGTTAACATCATTTATTTTTGTGCACAGAGAAGCTTAAAAACCAAAAAATAAAAACTTAAGATAAGGTGAACTAAAATAAAAAAGAACAAAATGCTTTTGGCGCATACCATAGTTATGCAACACATCTATACATATAATAAAATAGTAACTCATTTCCGTATGTATGTCTGTCTGTCTGCTTTTCATTTGTGCTCGTATCACAAAAAAAAACTACTGGATGGATTTTAACAAAATTTTGTGAGGAGGTACCTTAGCATCCTGATTCCAATATAGGATTCTTTTTTTCCACAAAAATATCTCATTTCCAAGAAAAAATGGAGAATAAGCAGTGAAAATCGCAATTTTCGGTTTAAAACTGGGATATTTTAAACACAATTGCTTGACATTAGGCGCCTATTGAATAAAATTTTTATTTGCTTTGTATTTTTACCTTGTGGAATTACAATGTTATTTAAATATTTTAAACACCTTCTACAGAGCTTTACAATAATTTTTACAATTTTGTTTATAAATTTTACAATTTTATCCAGGGATGGATACCTTTATAAAAAGTAAATACCTAAACCATAATTGAAGCACTATAAAACTTTCAATCGGTGTGGAATACTTTCAAAGCAAAATCGACTAAAATATTGTTAGGACGCTCACGACGTGTCGGGGACAGCTAGTCTGTAATAAAAATTCAGTAAAATGATAATTAAGCTTGTGTTTATGTTTTCAACATTATTCTATTTTGGATTATTTATTAGCAGCCATATTAATATACCTTCTGTGAAAATATCAGTATCAATCTTCCACTGTGCAAGAGTTAAGTCAACATAACGACAGACATGGGAGTGATATTAATAGGGTTATAATTTTACCCTTTGGATAAGTTAAAATTAATAATAAAAATCGATAAGGAAATAGGCATAAAAAAATTTTACCTCGACGGTTCTACTTTTCAGTGACAATTCATGTCAGGTTAATTACATAGCAGCGCTGTTGTTGTCATATATTGTATTCATACACTTGTTTTGACTAAACCACATTTAACTGGGTTTAATGGCAGTCAACAAATCTTGTTTTTTTTTTTAACAAAAACTTTTCACTTTTTAACGGAATGAATTGTTCCTGCGCCAAGAACTTTCAATTAAGACAATTGAAAAATGAAACAAGACAATTAAATCAATGGCTGTGGCATTTATTGACAATAATTACGAATTCTTCTACTCGAACTTGTTTATTTTTTATGTTTTCCCTGGTTCCCCATTTGGAGCACAAGCTCAGTGTGTGGTTTATGTTTTTTCCTCGATTTGGTTTTTCAATGACGTTGAATGCATGATGCTGACTGAAGATGATGGTTGCAACAAGAACTTTCAATCACTGTCATTAGCCTTTTAACAGATTCTAGGTCAGTATGTTGTTTAAAGATCTATATTACTTTTATAATAAAAAAAGCTTATGTTGAACTGGTTTCAATTTAAGTTCTTTTTTATTTTTTGTAAATTTTTACAAACCCAGTTACATAAAATTACATATTTACATAACCAGACATTCAAACAAAAAAGAGCCAAGGCACTAATTTAATCAAAGTGACTATACATAAGTACATCTACTAAATCTATTTAAGTATTATTTATTCAATTAAGCGCTCAAAATATTTTATAAACATTTTCAACACCGTAGGCGTTACAGTTTTCCATGACATTTAAATTATGTGACTTCTGTGCTTTCGTTTCGATTTTTTTGTTGTTTTCTGTTAAAACTCATATAATATTTTTTAGTTTTTTTTTTTAATAAATAAATAAATCTTTCAAAAAAAAACTTTGACTTTCATTTGTTAAATAATTAATTAAAAATACATTAACAGAAACCACTTGTAAAAATAATTTTATAAAAATAAACTTCTTAGTAACATAAACATGAACTGCACTACACATCATACCAGCAACAACAATAACACTAACACACATGAAGTAGGCATGTGTCACATGTCAACGATGTGTCAAAATAAATGCAACCGTTTAAAAGAAAAAAGTGTAAAAAAGTAGAAATAAATATTTGCAGAAATTTTATTTAAACAAATATGCAATTTCCATGTTATAACAACAGCAAGACATTTAAAAAGCACAAGCACGCAACAATGTTGTAGCAAATGTTATTAAACACGCAGCAGCAAATACAATAAAAATAAATTTAATATTAAATGCAATAAATGTAAAATGAATGCCACCATTTTTAGTCTATAAAAAACAAAACTTTTTCATCTTTAACTGCAAAAAAAAAAACAATTTATTCCAAACGAACCGAAAACAAACAGCTGACAAGAATGCATGCGTGGGTGGGCAGAATAAGACATTTTTCCACATGTTACAAAAAAAAAAAAAAAAAACTTTAAAACTTTGTGACGCGGTAGCTGCTGGTTGGATTTTACTATTTAAAAACTGATGATAATGAAAACTCAAGTGGAATTTTATTGTGTGAAATTTATTAACTGTTTGCGTATTGTGTTTTTAGCTGTATGATGACAAGCGATAAAAATCGTTGTGTTGATCTTGCGTAATCTTAAAAATTTCATGTAAATCATTATTTTATAAATAAGAAAGAGAATTTCATATCAGGAATATTTTTAAACTAAATGTAGATGGATGGATGTGAATAAAGCGTGCTTAAAAGTTTAGAAATTTGTTTTTTGTTTTTTTTATTTAAAGAGATCCATTATCTGCCAGTTTTACAATGTCGAAGGAATTCGTTCTTTTGTACAATTACATTTATAACAAAAACAAATTCAAAAATTGTGTGTTTAAAAGTAATAGTATGAATGAACGAATTCTTTCGACATTGGAAAACTGGCAGTATATTTATAATAATTCTTAGCTTTAACTTTCATATTGTTACATTCTAATTTTTGTGATTTTTGTGCTGCTGAGTTTGCACTACCATTGACTCGGTATAATTGTATACTTTCCTTCTTTGTTTCTAATTTCTCTTGATATTTTTAACCTATATTTGAAACGAGCTACTAAGGTGATATGAACACGGACGAACAGACGGACAGTTATAAATTCTAAAAATTGCTTTTTTTTTATCCCATTTCGATTACTACCAACAACAAAATTTTCAAAAAAAATATTTCATGTATAGAAATGGCCCTGTTACAGTTTTATTATATGTATAAATTATGCAGTGATATTGTTTTTTATCTATTGCACTCTTTAATGCCAACTATCAATTCTTGCAGATAAATATTTTAGATTGCATAAATTATAATTAGATAAAACATAATTAGATAAAAACTGATGAAAATGAAACACACACGTCCTGACAATAATTTGTTCAATTTTGCTTTGAGGGTAATCCACACCAAGTTTTAAGACTCTTATGTATTTACTTTATATAAAGGTACCCAACCCTGGATAAAATTCTAAAATTTATATAAAATTCTAAAATTCTAGTAATTATTTTAAAGCTCTGTAAAAGGTGTTTAAAATATTTTAATGACAATGTAATTCTACAAAGTAATAATAATAATCAAATGCAAATTTTATTGAAATTGGCTACTTGGCAGTAGGTAATTCATATTTTATGACTATTTTAAAACAGCGCTATCTGTTACGCAAAATTTCACGTGTTTAAAATATCACGCTTTCAAAAATAAAAGATGCCTTAAAGTATGCATGTACTTTTAAAATGTGTAAAAAAATCGGCGTACTTTCACTGCTTTTTCGCCACTTTTTCTTGGAAATAAGATGTTTTTGCGGAAAAAAGTATTCTATATTGGAATAGGGATACTAAGGAACCTCCTCACAAGATTTTGTTAAAATCCATCCAGTAGTTTTTAAGAGATGCGAACACAGACAGGCAGCTAGGAAATGAGTTACTGTTTTTTTATGTACAGATGTATTTTAGAACTAATTTTGTATAAAAAATTCGTTCTAAAATAAGTTTGACATACATATGTATGTATATTTTATTTATTATCTATGTATGTATATGGGTAAAAAAAAGTCTAATAAAACTGAAAATTTCTATTTTAAATCATTTGTTTCATGGATAATATTTCTCTCCCACTTTTCCTGCTTTTCAATTGTTCGGGTCATGCTTTTCATTAAAAAATTGTCTGAACAGTTTGCTTGGACATGTATACATATATTATAATTGATTTATTTTTCATTTATTTTTGTTACCAATTTTCTTATGCTTTTTTCGAAATTTATTTTTGAAAAATTCATTAATCATCCATAAATGAATTTCGTTTTTATATACTAGAAAAACAGGATACAAGTTAAACATTATTTAAGGATTCTTCTTTTACACATTTTTTTGTTCTTTCAAAAGTCGTTCTAAGCGTTAGTGAGAATAAGCAAAGTTATAGAGAAAAACCAAAATATAGTTTTTTTAAATCTTTATTGATTTTAAAATATTCAATACACAACATACTACACATACTCGTATATCTATACGATTATATACATGCCTTTATACACACAAACATACACACAAGTATGTAAGTAAATAAAATTCGAGAATTTCATTGATGTTTAAATAACTTGAAAAAAGTTGCAAACCATATACATACATACATATTTAAATACTTCTACAAAGAACTCGTACCACGAATACCTTTTGAATTGTATCTAGACAGAAAGTAAACAAAAAAAAAAAAAAAACACAGCCGAAAACAGTGGCACTAAATTTAAAATGTTTTTAGTAGTAAATCATCATTAACAGTTTTTGGGTCGTTTATTTCTATTTTTTCTTCTTTAATTTTTTTTTTTTTTGTTTTAAGACATTTTTACCAGTTCTATGTGTTGAAACAACAAAATCTTTGAAAGGAACTAAACAATTTGCCTTTTTCAGTTGAATATTTTGATATTTTTAATTTTGATGTTTTTGCTTGCAGTTTTCATATTTCGATAAAAATAAATTCTTAATGAGAAGTCGTCAATCTTTTTGCTGTACAAGGAAATTAAAAATATTCTTAAAATATTACTTTAAAACATTAATACCCATACGCATAATAAATAAAATTTATTAAAAATTCCTTTAAGAACAAACTTTTAATACAACATTTTTCTAAAATACATTTCAAGTAGATTTTATATTTTATGCAAATGAGTATAAAAATGTTATTACCCTGCAATAAGAACTAGACAACGTATGTAGTTCATTTTAGCTAATGGATGATTATGTAATGAATTAGTGGATCGTCCAATTTTTAAACAAGAATTTATAATTTAATGATAAGTGTTCGTGTTTAAACGGGCAAAATTAATTTCTTTTGGGTGCTCTATGAGAAAATGAATTAAAATATTTTTGGGTAATACCGATAAAGGAAAGCTAGATTATATGGCACTGCCCTGGAACATTGTAAAAATAAGTGTATCACGTTAACATCACACGTTTGGATTATGTGTTGGACTACTCCTAGGCAGAGCAATCTTTACCATATTATTACATGAAGCTAGTGCCTACGGCACAGTGTAGATAAATTCACCACAACACAGAAGAAATTTAATTGTGTAATTGAATAGCTAATTTATAATAATTTGTCAGTTTTTAGTATTTGAATTTAAATTTTATTTCCAATGAATCTTGCATGGTTTTGAAAGACTTATTGATTTCCCCTCGTAACTAAAAATTTTTAAAATGATTTAAATCGTTCTTCAGCTAATAATGTGTATCTTTTTTTATTAATTCTTTTCAACCTTCAATGAGATTTATGATCTTGAAAATATCAAAACAAATTAAAAAACAAAGTTTACACGCGGCTAATTTACCGCAATATAATTTAGAGCAGTTTATCGCAGATCATTATAAAAATGAGAAAAAAACGCTTGTTACCTTTTTCGTAACAAATAGAATTTTAAATTTATTGCACAATGCTTTTTTGAAAGGCTCTGAACATGATATTCGAAAATCAATAGATTTTCACTATATTTGTTTTTAAATTCAATTTGTTTATGGCTGAACAATTTTTATACTTTTTCTCCATTATTTTGTTTTTATTTTTTCATAAAATAACTAAAGTTTTTTGTTTTCAATTCTAAAAAAGCTTATGTATTTTTATATGCTAATTGAATGGACACGTTTAGAAAAATAAACGTTTAAGATAAATAAGAAAAAAAAAATTGAGAAAAAAGAAACCCAATAATGTAATGATACAAATCTCAAATGTGTTTGACTTTTGCCAAGTTAAATAAAAAAATACTCATTGTAAACCCTATGACTTTAATTTTTGAAAAGGTAACAATTTATAGAAATAAGCCTTGCGTAGATTGAAAAAAAAACAATTTCACGATTTTCAAAAGTATATCTGTGTAAAGTTACTTGAAGATTACAACCAAATGTCAGGAACAACTAAATTTTAAGCGAGGGATGGGTTACTAACAAAAATCGAATTTTTGAAAGCCGAAGATTATCAGCCATGCGGAACAAAAAATTAACAGCTCGCTGTTCACTACGCACAACAAGCTGCTGACTATAAGGTAAATTTGCCTTGGCAAGGCTTTAGCAGGAAGTCTATGTATAACACATTTTACTTTGTCTGCTAACTTTGCTTATAAATTGCCTTTAAAGTACGTGTTGATTAAAGGTATCTTTGAAGTGAGTGTATTAACCCCGTATCGTAGTTACAGAAACGATTATTATTTTATTTGTTTAGTAATTTATTATTGACCAGACAACAATTTCACAGCACTGTTAGTTTACTTTTTAGATCAGATAACCAACTTTTTCTAGGCCACCCATATTTCAATCTTTTTATTTAACTCCTTGACTAGATCAGTGTTGCTACAGATCAGTGTTATTACAGACTATTTTAGCTTAAGTTATACTTATACATAATAATGAAAAACTACTCGTAACTTTAACTATTAGCCAGTTATAGTTTTTTACAACTTAACACTACCCAAAGTTGATAGATACACTGAATGCTGATAACGGACGTAGTTGTCCAGAAAATGCATTCAGACTGGAATGCGTTTAAAATTAAATTTTCCCAATTTTTCTTTCTTAGAGAGATTCAAACGAACTTAAGCTTAACTTCAAATTTTCAATTGAAGGAAAAAAGCCTCTACTTATTGTTATTACATAATTGTATTCATTGGGCACGCTGTTAAAACTCGAAAATGTGTCCCCATTCAAGCACAATGTTCCCGTTTTTACCATCAGAAATTTCTAAAATAGTCCAGGAGATTCAAGAGCATTTCACATCCTGCATCATTCTGGAATGTTTGGGAATTTTCGTGATCTTAACTTTCTTGGAGCATTCTGAAACACTCTCGAACGGGTTGAAATATTCAGGAACGTTGTGAAATGTTCAGGGAACAATGTGGCTCATTCGAAGCCTTCTTTGTATTGGTGGGGCCACCTTACCATTGCCCCACAAAGAATAAAAGGTGTTTGTCTTTTATATATTAAATAGCACACAATTTCATATAATTCCCTGAAGGAAGTTGCGTACCCTTGTTAGTAGACAGTAAATGTTAAAAATTCAGTTTACTCTCCTTTTTCAGTGCTAATAATTGGATCAAGAGGAAGGGATAATAACTTAAATTTTTTGCTGGCTAAGTTCTCTTAGTGCAACATAGAGATTTTTATTGAAGAAAAAATGTTCTCGAATTATAATTCAAGCTAAACGGAAGATATATATTGAACGTAAATATTTTCAACAACTTTTTATCATATACATTTTTATTATTATTCGTTTATTCCGATATTTCAACAGCATTTAGGCAAGTTCGGTTTTTTTAATATATGAATCTGTCTGATTAGAACATCGCTATATACATAATGGGTGCATTGATATATTTAAGCAAAATTATGTATTTTTACCATCGATATTTTACATTAAAAAATAAAATTAAAAGCTTTGAAAATCGCCTTTTATCATACACATATTTTGTTTTAATTATATAAAAATTATATTGTTACAGAAGTACAAAATAAATTTTGTTTAATAAATAAATATTAAAATTAATTATTTGTAAAACACAAAATATTTTGGTTACCAAATATTTAATGCTCACCCCAAATTTAAAGCTCAATTGATACTAAACCTCTTTAGGGGTTAAAAAGTTCAGTCATACTTAATCTAATTATTTTTTTAATCTTTTTTTTTACAAAACTTATTAAATAATGAAAATGTTTTTTTGTTTTTTGGGACATACCAGAATTAAACGATTGTTATTCAATATTGAAAAACAAAAATGCACGCACACAATACCCTCAGAAATAATGATACAAAACAATAGCATTTCAGTGAAAGTTAAAACAAAATAACAAGTAAATTCATTAAGACTTTTTCGTTGTTGTATTATTTTCTTTTTTTATTTAAATTTCTGTAGACTGCTGCAGTTTTCTTCACTCGCTAGAGAGTCCATAGCACAAGATAATAATCGATGAAACATACAACAACAACAAAAAAGCAACTATAAAATATACTATACTTGTGGGCTTCCAACATGTGTAACCCTGTTCAATGCAGAGAGATTAAAAGCATTAAAACAAAAGACACAATACAGTTTTTAATAGCAGTTAATTGAAATTTAACTTTTTAATGGTGTTTGCCACATGAACTAACTCGTTGTTGGCAGCTTACTGGCAACCTGTGTTGAAGTGTGGAAAATTAGAGTTAGATTTCAGATGCATGTGTGAAACTAGACAAATAAAAAAATAAATAAAAAAGTCCACCCAGAATATTATTCAATTTGCACACATTTTTAATTATGTCCTTTCGGAATATCTCGGTAGCCAATTGTGTGGAAAATAAGTAGAGATATTATCACATCCATTAGATAGCCAGTTCACCTAATGGGTGTGTTCATAAGCTCTTAAGCAAGTGGTAAAACTCGACAAACTAGCCTACTAAACACATGCTACTCATACCATACTATTATTGACCAAAGCTCTGTTCATATCATAAACGCAATGAGCGGACCGAGCAGTGTTACCATTTCTACAGATTTATCTCATTTTTGAAGTGTTTTGAGATGTCAAAAAGATTAAAAGACTTTTTAGCATATAAAAGATTTATAAAAATGTGATATTTCGTACTTTTAGACCCATAATTATAACTTTCCAATACCTAAAGTTAGGAGTTTATCCGAGAGATAAGTAGTTTTTCGTCACTATAATTAGTGCTATCACGTGCTTTAAATGCAAGTTATAGGAACGAGCCTTGTTATTATATCGAAAAACGACTTATCTTGCCGATAAAATCCTAACTTTCGCTATTCCCTAGTTTTTAAAATCTATACATATAATAAAACAGTAGCTCATTTCTTTCTGTTCCCATGACGTAAAAACTACTAGAAGAAGTTTAATAAAATTTTATGAGGAGGTACCTTAGTATCCTGATTCCAATATAGGAATCTTTTTCCGCAAAAATATTTTATTTCCCCGAGAATACGCAGTGAAAGTACGCCATTTTTTCAGATTTACTTTAAGGCATATTTTTGAAAGCAGTATATTTTACGCAAGGTTTCGCAACAGATGGCGCTGTTTTAAAATAATGAGTAACCCATATCCTGTCTGTCTTTTGCATAGCTTTACAATAATTTTTAGAATTCTATGCAGGGATGGGTACCTTTATACAAATTAAATGTGTAAGGGTCCTAAAATTTGGAGTGGTTTTTTTTCAAAGCAAAATTTATCAAAATATTTTCAGGACCAATTCAACCTGTGTGAGCACAGTTAGTTTTACTATTAAAATTATCTTACAACTACAAATAGAGTAGGAATAAAACCAACCAGTGAAGAAAATATAAATTCACTGTTAGTTATTATTGTTTTGTCTAAGCTTTGATACTCTGTTTTTAATTTCTTTGACTTAACTATCATTTCGTCAAGGACATATTGAGCATACAAGGAGTACTCAGCTTACCTAAAATTTGGGTAAAGGTTTCCCATTGAGCTAAGTTAAGCACTTAGTGAATCGTTCGTGAACTACCCAAGTCTAGTAATTGTGTTAGTTGGGCTGATGTACTTAGAAAAGAAGCGTAATGTTCTATTTTATATAATTTTCTTTTTTATATTTCTCATTTATAAAAAAACAATAGTTCCTTTAATTGGAATGAATGCTGCTTGCCATTTAAATGCTTCGATAGACTGAATTGCTGTGCGATCTGGCGGTGGGGGTTCGATTCCCAAAAAAAAAAAATTAGAAAAAATTTAAATTATTTTAATTAAAAATAAAATTATAAAAAGCTAAATAATTAATAAAATATACTTATATACACTTCACAGCAGAAGCGAAAGTGAAAGGCCTGCTCCACAATGATAACCTGTAAAAAAAATGGAAAATGGAAAGCCACTAGAAGGCCTTGTACCTCCAATATAAGGTTTAAGGTTAAAAAACTGGGGTTTTTCGTATTGATCATATGAGCATGGTAGTATATAATTCCTAGGTATGGGATTGTACTTGAAAATCTATTTTGGAAATCTGTACTGCCTACTGGACGGGTTAGGGATGTTTTTAACAGTAGGGTATCCAACTCTATTCAAGTACTAGAGCAATGTTTCACTCTTTTACATATAATGAAAAGTTTTCTAGAGGAATGAAGGAAAATGTTCCACATTTTTGCATACGATACGTTCATCTTCTGGAAGTCGGACATTTGTGACACATTGACCAGTCAGATACATATTTTAGTGGAACAAACTTTTTCAAATAAATTCACCGAACTAATAACATCGATTGGTCCTACCACGTGTAACAAATTATTCATAAAAGGTACAATACAGAATTTTAGTTTTTTTGTTTTTAAGATCAGATTCATAAATTTTCTCTTTAATATTTTCTACATAAAAACCAAATTTAGTAAAAATTTATCTAAGCGTGAAAATCAATCTTCTTAAACGAAAACAAAAACAAATAAACACTGAGATATTTTTTTTAAGTTTCTCAATTCGCTACACTAAATTAACCATTAATGATCTCGCTAATAGAGTCATAAAGTAATACAAAAATAACAACACAATAACAACGACAGCAACACATCATCACACAACTTAACGCGAACGCGAAATAAGAGCAACAATAATATAACAGCAGCATTCCCCATAACAAAGTTTATTTTCTTTTTGAAGTGTTTGTAAATAGAAGCACTAGGAAGAGTAGCAAACACTTGTAGATGTGAGTGTTGTCTACTACTCGTGAACAATTCATAGTAAAACCAAACCAAAGTGTAGGCGGTTTTGCGGTAAAAAATAGTCTTACCAAACATTAAAGTAAATTTTGCACTAGAAAAAAAAAACTTTATCTAAACATCTTGTCAAAAGCGCAAAGCGCACAAAAAGCCAGTATTTTCCAGCATCTTCATGATCATTCATCTCGCTATGATGATCATCATTATCATTTGCTCTAATACATTGACTTGACTGTATTTATCAACTCTTAGAATCTAGTCTACAGCAATGCAACAACAAAAATAACATAAACAAAATCAGCTTTGGAAGAAACATAAAAGTGGGAGTATTTTAGTTAAGACATCACATCATTTTGATTAAGATTATTAACTGGAATTGCAATTTTACTTGCGACTTGTGCTTTAAGTGTCGTGTGTTTTCGAAGCAGAAGGCGGCGGCAGACTAATAATCTTTAACATCGGGTGCGAAATTGACATGCGTTTCTAAGAGTACTAGTATTATTAACAAGGCAAATATTGGCGAATAAATAAATTCATACGAGATATTAATTCTTTAAAATTAAAGAAAAGCTTAGATAACTAACTAACTAACTGACAGATAGATAGATAGACTGCAAAAAATGTTCACTTGAACTAAACTTGTGTGTGGGGGAAAAAGAGAAAATTATAGAGCCTTTTATACGACAATTTATGAGCTGTTAAAAAATAATTTTGCTTGCTCGTGCTAAAAGAAAATCGTAAAGTTAATTACTCGAAGATAAAACCAGTAAACAAGTAAAAATATATTTTACAAAGGAAAAGAGAAACTATATTATCGTGGAATCAATGTGGACAGATATTTGAGTATTGTAATACGTAGTTAATAAACGACGAACAGTTTCATGTTATCGTCGAATTATGTTATGGTACTTTTTAAAAGAAAAAAAAAATGTGTTTGTAAGAAAATATCAGTTTTGTTGAAAAAGGGTAATACGGCATTGATTGGATTCTTTAGTTAAAAAATAACAATATAATTTTGCCCTTAATAACCCTAATCAATATTATATAAAAGCTTGTAAACGTATATTAAATCCAGGTTAATACTTAGAGTGCTAAAGAACTACAGTTTATTTCTTAACAATATAATTTTTTCTAAAAGAGGAAAAAACGTGGCAATACTAACTGTAATTTTCTCCCCAAGATCGGTTTAACGTCGTTTAAAGGCCTGGGCACATAGAATCCATCATACGTTATACTTTGACGTATTCAACTGTGATTAAAGTACCAACGGTATAGGTTGAGGGATACTAAATCGGGAAAAAACACATTTTTCTCCATTTCGCTTTGTTTAATTAATTTATTTTGTTGTATTTTTGCTCTTACTCCACACAAAAGTTTAATCAAACAAAGAAGAACCCAATTGATAGCTATCAAACTGCTCAACGTACATCAAAAATTAAAAATTGTCCAACTTTCCTATTTAACGTTGACGGAGACGAACTGATTGTGACAACGCTCATACGAAAACCTGTATTTTAACTTTATTTTACGTTGAAAAAGACGACGTATAACGTATGACGGATTCTATATGCCGCGGCCTTTAGACAGTACGACTTGACGTACGTAAATTCTAAGAGAAAATAATATCAAACTTGATCCGTGTTTAGGAAATGAGAGTAAAAATCTTACAACAGATTTTGAAAATGAAAACATCTGTTTTGAGTTTTTTCCATTGTTTAGAAAAAATATCAGTGATCCCAACTGCGCTCTATTGCGCTATATCTAGATGTTTTTCTTATAATTATGACGCGATTTGCCTTTGAAAAGTTTTCACTACTTAGAAAAATGCATCCCTAATCTGAGATCTCATCAAAACTTGAGCTGTCAAATAAACCACACTCAGCAGCAACCGAAATTTATTGTATAACACGATTAGCAATTATATATGATTACATGAAATACCTTTCTGAGAATATATGTAAAACGCTAAAACTATGTGTAAATAAGTATTTGATATTTCCAAAATATATATAGTAGCCCTCGTAAGAGAGAAAATCCCTAATGCCTTAATTTTGTTTTGAACAAGAAAATACTTTGAAATTTTTTTTTCAAAATGTTAATTTCCACGCTTCATAGACATAACATACATATGTACATAAGTATGTATGTAATTTTTTTCTTTTAACTGCAACTTATGTATTCCAATGGTATCGTTTTTTGCGTAACATTAAAAGTTAAGATCATTGATTTATGATCTTCATTATCGTCAACAGTTAATCGAAATTACCATAACTTTTATTTAAACAATTTATCATCCTTCTTGGCGATAGAGTTGCCTATAAAAATATGTATGTATGTATATATGTATATATATAATCGTACATATATTTATTAAAGGGTTTTTTAGCTGATCTAGTACACTAAGTACACACATTTATTCTAAAAGACTAAGAAGAGAGATCAGAGCGGGAGCAAAAAAGAGTTCTAAAGTGATAAATCTTGTTATTAGTTGTTGGTAATAAATTAATGATGTTTCGTTCATGTTCAGGCACGTTTTTACTAGACAAAATTAAAACAAAAAAAAAAAAACAAAAACCAAAAAGCTAAAAAGAAATATTATACAGGCCAAGTTAAGTATCTTTATGAAAAATTGTAAAAATAAATGGTAACAGCAACATTAAAATTAAGAATATTGTAATCGTAATTGTAGCCATAGTGCTATTTTCGTGCGAACGTTGTGTTTGCGGCAAAAGTGTTTTAAACTTTAATCGTGATGAGAAATCCGGTAACGTGCTAATGGTTTAAGTCTAGGTTAGAGTAACATTTTAAAAATAAATCGTAGGGTTGTATTTAGGTATAGAACGGCATAGTCACTCTAACAATAAGTACGTGTACTTTTATTATTATTTGTTATTGTTGTTGTATGTTTTGTATAAAAACTATATTAAATAAAAAACGCAACAATCACGGCACGTTCAATTACAATGTCTGCATTTAAATGTGGCGTTAAGAGTAAGAAACTTGGCCATTGTGTGGCTTCAAAAGATTTGATAAACAGCAGGTGCTCTCTTTTATATGGAAGACTTTTTTGCTTTTGCATAGAAATGCAATCAAAATTTTAACTTATCCTTTAGTACAGTAGTTTGTATATCCGTCCGTCCGTCCGTCTGTCTGTCTGTCTAGTCTCTGTGATAATTGATTGAGAAAAGTTAATAAAGTTATCAAACTGTCAAAGTTGTTGTATGAGACTTTTAGTTATTTAAAGCGGCAAAATATCAAAAGCTCTTTGTCATTTTCCTTTTTGTAGCAAATAGCAAAATAGAAACATTGCACTAAAGTTCCTTTGTTGTCAGTGATATTTTAAAATGTACAAATATTAATAGAAATTCAAATTCAACAAAAGACTTCAAAACATACAATAATTTAACTAAGATTTATGTCTTAATTGATTTAACTTTTTTTATTTAAAAACCAGTGATGCCACAGTTATAAAAGTTAAAGTATGGCATTATTTCGTTTCAAAGAAACGATTTATCAAATTAACAACAAAATAATTGTAAAGTATTAATAGGGGTAAAGAGTTTTTAAATAAAAATAATTTTTTCTCTTTATTTATGTTCTTAGTTAATATTTTTTTACTAAATTTCATGGCATATTAGCAATTATCTACATATGTACATGCGATCTGTCATAAGCAATTTTATAGCAATTATTAAATTCCACTTATTACAAATGAAACCCCTTACCCTGTGAAACCAAGTCCTTGTATACCATCGCTTGTCCAACTGTCATTTGCTGTATGAGCTCGTGTGTGTTTTTGTGTTATTATCCCTTTTGGTAATTTCATATGATGATTTCATTTGACAACTCGTTTACACTGATTTAATCTGATTTATAATTATTTGTATTGAAACTAAAAGCTCTTATACAGACTTACATATTTCATAAGAATATTAAAGAAAAAAATAAAAAATATAAGCTTTAAGTGATGATAATAATGTGGCGATAAACGTAAAGAGACACTGGTCTTCTTCAAGACATACGAGTTCAAGCAGTGTTGCCGTATGTTGCAAAACTGGTTTTAGTAATTGGTTTTTTTGCATGTTTTGTCTTGTAAAAATTTACACCCTGTCAATTATTGCATCCAAAAATTATTTTAAATTAACAATTTGTTGTTTTCTAAGAAAATTATATTTATGACGAACTCTTTGTACAAAGAAGCATTGTTTGAAATTCTTAAAAAAACAAAACAATTTTTAACATTTTTTTTAAGTTTTTATTAATGAAAAACATGAAGAGACTGTAGCCATTAAAATAGATATAAAAAGAGTCATGGGTTGTAAGTTTAAATTTTTGTGGAACAGAAGGAGATAAGTGAAATTAGTATTTTCTTCTTTCTTTTCCACTAAAATTAAGACTTTCGCAATTTCGCAATTTAACTTGTACTGTGGAAAATTAGTACCGGGTATGGGATATTAACTCCTTTTATTGAGTTCATACTAAGCGTAATTGTTAGGGTGTTATTTTTAGAAACAAAGGTAATGGAACATTTAACTACTCCAAGTAATGCGCAACAGATGGCGCTGTTTTAAAATAATCAGAAAATTAATTGAAAACTGGATATTTTAAAGACGGTTGCGCAAAAAATGGCGCTGTTTTAAAATAATGACGAAATAAGAATTACTTTCTGCCAAATAGGCAATGGAAAAACATTTGTATTTTATTTGCATTTTTACTTTGTGGAATTTCATTTGTGTGTTCAATATTTTAATCACCATTTTCAGAGCTTTACAATAATTTTTAAAATTTTATCGAGAGATGGTAACCTTTATATAAAATAAGTCTTAAAATGTGGAGTACTTTCAAAGCAAAATCGAACCAAATATTGTCAGGACACACAGAACGTGTGAGGGCACAGCTATTACTTCAATATATTTGTAGGTCTTTAACATGATTGTGTTAAAGACATTAATTTGCTATTTAACTATGTAGACCGCTTATATGTATGCATGTGGCGAAATAAACTGTTTTTTCAATAAACCATTAAAATTAATATGAGAACGGGTGCCCATTAGGTTAGTAGGTAGTGTGCTAGTCTATCACTCTGCGGGGTTCGCGGTTCGATTCCCAACAAAGGCTCTGGGTGTTTCACTACAACGAGTGAAACTATATAATTTATAATTGTATTGTACCATTTCGTTAATAAATAATTAAAATTAACACATAATTGTGATTGTAATTTAAGCAAGCCTGAGAATAACATAATTGGCAACACTTTCGTCTTTGTAAAACTACTGCCATTAACATGCTAAAAACACGTAAGTTCGATTTATTTATTTATTCTAAAATTATTATACGATATCAGCCAGTGAGGGTTTACATTTCAACATGTTAAATTTATTGATATTAACAGATATTCTTAAATTATAAGCAAACCCAGCCAGAGTTTGCTCTAAAACAAAACTTCAAAAGAAAAGCAAATGGTATGAATGTGAAAATTAAAACCCATTTCGAGGTTGGTGCTAAAAACCAAATAGCTTGACGCATTAAGAAAAATAATTTAATGGTTGGGCTACAAAATGTGAACTTTTTAACCCCTGAAGAGCATGGCATGAAATGGAATACAAAATCAGAATCGTTTATATTTTCATAATTTTCGTTGTCGACAAAACGTGTTTTATCTTAAAATTATTAAAATTAAACTAAAAATAAATTTAAACGCTTTAGTTTCAGGCAGCAGAATGATGATGCTCATTAACAATCGTATCGAAATGTTTATTTCAATGAGAACTTAGTTCTTAAAAATCTGTTATTGATTTCCAAAGTATGAATGATATAAAAAATATTTTTTTCTTTTCTTTTAAGACTAGTCTCTTAAAATAACAAAATATCCTTCAGCTAAGACTTTCCATTTTGTATCCATTAAATTCAAAATCCTCAATGGGTTAACCGCTAAGAAAACCACGGTAGTTAAAATCATACAACTATTGAGGTAAAAACAGATAATAAAGCAGAGAAAGAATAACATAACACCCAGTTTATAACAAATATATTACAAAAAAAAAAATGAATACGAGAATTGCAAGTAATGATTACAACATAATATGAAGAACGAAATTCTGTTCTACGAAAAAAGGTGTGTGCTGGTAGTTGTAATGGCCTATAGCTACAACTGGGACCACCTAAAGATGTATTATTTAAAGTATTTGGAATAGACACTCACACTTAAACACAAAACATTCCCTAGTATTTAACAAAGCAAAATAAAAGTGTGTGCAAGTAAAATTCAACTGAGGCAACTTAAGCATGTAAAAAAATTACAGGAAAAAAAAAAATGTGTTTAAAATCGCAACCAGCCACATGAGAATCCCTTTTTCTTGTTGCCATATTCCTCCTAAACTTACGCTAAACAATAAAGTGGCGGCGCTTACATGACTTTAACATGTCTGCAAAAATGTTTTATTTATTTTTTTTTTCCATTTTGCCCATTTGCCAGCTTAAACATACTTTTAACACATTGTTGGCAACTAATTTAAATGGATCGCATGTCACTTGTCTACAGTGTTTCCACACTCTAAACAATTTTTTTACATGGATGACTATTTTTTTTTCTTTATTTTTTTTTGTATTCTATTTTTTCAATATGTTGCTTTTGTTCGTTTTCGTTTTCATTTTTATTTTACAGAACGGAAACTTTGTGATTTTCATACTGCAACAGATAAGTGGCGACGAAATACTTAAAAATATTATACGATGTATGTACGTATTTGATATTTGAATGGTGCAATTATTTTTCTATTTAAACTAATTTTATTCAGTGGATTTTGCAAGCTAATCTTGGCCAAATTCGTTGTTTGCTTTTTTCCACCCATTGTGCGTGTGCAATGTGAAGATAGTTTCTATATAAAATGGTCAGCAGCCTGTTGTGTAGTAAAATGATTAAAGGATCACAGTTGTTGGTTTTTACTCAACCGACTACTGTGAACAGATAAATTAACTAAAATTTTAAGTTTATTCAAAGAATATAATTTTGTTTGTTTGCAAGGAAAAAAGCTCTTATTTGAAATAAATTTTATTGCGTTTTGTGCCACTTTTAAATTTAGCTACAATTTGTAAACCGTTTTTATTCGCAAAAAGTTCTTCCGTATTGAAATGAAGCTGCTATAATTCTACAAAAACGTACTAAAATTGTCTTTTAATTAGGTTTTTTCTAGGAACTAAGTCTCAGCTCAATGATTTCTGTTCAAAATTACTTCCAGCCGAACAAAACTCAGTACACGTAGACTTATAGCATGGCTCTTCAAAAATTACACCAACAGCGAGTGCGCCAGATGTGTAAGTACAGTAGACCGCCTATGGGAAGGAAATATTTTTTTAATATTTTGGAATAATGGCTGCAGTTTTGCAGATCATTGTTGGATTGTGGATCGAATGGTCACCTTAAGCAACAGCTGATGGAACCTAATTATATATACATATATTCAGAAAATTCCATCAGGAACTTAGACTGTTTACATAGAATCCCAATTGTTGTACATCTACTGCTAGTCTTCTTAGTTCATTAAATGATCTTCCAGTTTCACTGTTAACACTACTTCTCCAGGTTGTCTTCAGTCTACCGGGTGCTCTTGAGCCTTGCATTCGAGTGTTTCATCACAAATTTCCTGAGTGTATGGCCTAACCAGATGTATTTTCTTCATTTTATTTGGGTATTAATAATTATGTATGCGTGCATGTACTTACGTCACCGTTAGAACCACCGTCGTCAGGTGATATATTACTGCCCAAGTAGCAAAAGTTGTTCACGTTTTGAATCGGTTTGTTATTTAGCTTAAAAACTGTATTGTCACTGTCCTTTACAATCATACATTTGGTTTTTGCTGCATTGATTTGCAGTCCATATTCAAATGCTTCGGAAACTAGGTCATCTATTTTCTTCTACATGCTGTCCTTTGTTCTAGTCAGCAAAACAAGGTCGTCAGCATAAGCCAAGTCTTGCGACTGCTAATTTATTCTCCATTGTATACCCCTGGTTTTGCCCGAAACAGAGGGTAGTAACAAATAATATAGGGGATAATTTGTTATATTTGAAATAAGTACATTAAAGGAAAAGCTACTCGATATAAACATTTTTACAGTACACAGCTTGGAAAAACATTTGCACCACATTTTAGATTTTTTATTGAAGCCATGCGAGTAGTTCACAGCTTAAATATGGATAAATGAATGGTGGTTTCCATTACTTTGTTTAAGACTAAGAGGAAAACGACAAATCACAAATCTCCAAACTTTCTCATGTATGAATAGGCAGAAGCTCTACTTTTAGACGTTTTTGACTTAAATTATGGCATGGATAATACACGGTTTATAATTGAAACAAAGATTTTATTGAAACATTAAAAGAACTTAATTTATATTTCATACCTCGATTTTACGATTAGAACCACCTCTAGGACGATAATTGTCACCATGCTAACATTGCATTACCATGCGTTGTATTGCGTCCCAAAATAAAAGGTGCTGCTAAGTTTTCAGTATTATTAAAGCCCCTTTCACACTATAATACTGAGTATTAAGATTTTCATTGGATTTTGTAAGATAGAAATCCAATGAGAATTGTGTGATTGTTAAAAAATCTCACTATCACACTTCAAATAAAATGAAAAATATCAGCAAAGGAAAAAGCCGAGACGAGACATTGAACGGCGTCGGCTGAGCAATTTTATGTGGACGGCAGAGGTGCCGGGTCTTAAGTTTGTTTGGCCGTGCAAGTTTTCGGTTAATAAAAATAATAAAAAACAAAAAAAAAATAATACGTACATCCAACAATTTCTAGGCATGGCAGAAACAAAGTACATACATATGTAGGCGTTAAGACTGATGGCAATTTAAGGCAGGTGCAGGACAAAGAAAAAATATTATCGGCGGCGGCGAACTATAGGCTGCGACTCACTCAGCTTGGTTCTTTGCTTTAAAAAAAAACACAACCCTGATACAATGAAAAATGTTATCGTTTAGAAAATTTTCTAAAAATGGTTTGGTATTATGGGATGTTAAATTTCTTTCCGTATTATTTCACATTTTGATAACATACTGCTTTCACACTATCACACTTTCTCATTGAATTTAAGTATTTGACAAGTCTTAATACTCAGTATAATAGTGTGAAAAGGGCTTAAATGGAACCTAAACTGGAAAAAGATATTCTAAATTTTATTAAAATTCAACCAGTATTTTTTATGTGATGTGAAAGACATAAACAAATTCCATAAATTGGTATTTTCTATTCAATATCGATTACAACATACCTGCATTAGTTAGTAACAAAATTTGCAAAAATATTGCATGTATTAAAATTTATCTGTTGCAGTTTTATTATTTGAATATAGATACTTGATTTAAGAGATTAGGGTTAATTAAAACCCCCGTTTTGTTTTGGTTATATTTCTATGTTTTAATACAACCGATACAAAATA
This sequence comes from Phasia obesa, assembly GCA_949628195.1. NCBI lineage: Eukaryota > Metazoa > Arthropoda > Insecta > Diptera > Tachinidae > Phasia > Phasia obesa. The sequence goes on from OX451215.1 coordinate 151,658,107, forward strand.
CTACTTTACATTTTTATTTTGTTGTTCTTGAAAACAAGAAACACACAAACTAATCTTATAGTTATCATTTTTAAAAAATTAAAAAAAAAACTATATTGAAATAATTTAGGAAGTTAATAAATAAAAATAAATGCATATTTGACACTTAACAATACAATAAGACAATCGATACAATAAGTATGTACTGTGAGTTCGCAAGTGAGTTTAAAAATAAGCAAACATACATATGTATATCGTTTATTGTATCTTGTATTGATGAGCGTCAAACCTTAATTAATAATTAATAAATGTGTTTAATTTTTATTTACAATAATTTTAATGTTTCTCAAAAAATAGTATTCACGTCCTTTTGATAGCATGGAGTTTAATCCATATGTAATCGATTAAATCATAAAACAAATTTTAAGAAAAATCGAGTAAATAGTTTAGTATTAACGCATTTATGTATCATTGCGGATAATGTCATCTTCTGATCACATGTTAGAGAAATTCATATCAGGTTGTTAGTTGCTAGTTACAAGTATGGATTCAATACAACTTTTTCAAAGCACCAGTAAAATAAAAGTTTAAAGTTTTATCACAGTTTGTAATGCAAATTACTAACAACAATAAGTGAACACACTATTATTGTATTGCAGTATAATAATACAACAATACAAGGGATCTGCTAGTTAAACAAGTTGCTTTCAATAAATGTGTTTTTCATTAATAAATATAAATTTAAAGATTTTTGGGCGTTTTTCGAATCATTTTTAATAATTATATTCAAAAATTTTATGAATAGACATTTTTTATTTGGTACCACGAAATTAATTGTTGTATCTAAAACTGCTTTTAAAAATTGGTTTGATTGTGTTTATTTTGCTTTCATTTCACGGGCTCTAGCTCTTTTGTATAAAAAAAACTTGAATTTATAGACAACATAAATTTCTATTTTGATAAAATTAAATTTTTTTGTTGTTACTATGATTTACAAGTTTATTAGTAATTGTTGAATTAATTTTAATTAAATGTTAATTTGTTACTTTTGTTATGTTTTGGTAGAAAATGTGTTATTTGGTTTTTAAAAAATATCGGCCAAATTTAACACAAAAAATCAACTAAAATTCAGATACATATTTTCAAATATTTTTTTTTTAACATAAAAAGCTATTGTGAGCTTTAACTGATAGTTGGTAGCTTATCGGGACAATGACACACGCAAATATAAGCTGTGGCTTTTTATGTTTAATTAATGATAAGGTTTAACAATTGAGTTTCTTGAAAAAAAGTTACAACATTTTTCGTTAAAAGCTATGTATTTGATTTTTTATTTTAATTAATGAGAGCTTAATAAATCTATTTAAAAGTTACAAAATAAAATCACATTCTTCTTTTAAATGAAAACAGCATAATGATCAAGATAATCATCATAATCGTGATTGTTATGTTGCAAGTATATGTTGTCGGAATGAGATGCACAACAAATATTTTTTTTTTAAATAAACATGATTCCCAAGCTTTTATTTACTTAAAATATTAAATTAACTTGTCAACACATTAATAAAGAGTTAAACAAATATTTAATGAACATTAACGCATAGGAGAAAAAAAAGCCTAATTAAACAATGATTAATGAATTAATGAATGTCGCAATTGGTAATTAAACAAAAAATATTGATTAAATCGAATAAACAATGGAGAATCATTTTAAAAGGCTGTAAAAAAGACACAACATTTTTTGGAATTTAAAAGTTCTTTTGGTCAACTCATTTAAGTGCATATTGCCAGGGTATCCCAAGACTCGGAACCGTCTCCAAGACTGGGCAGTAAAAACTCCTGAAATACACTCGTAGAGTTTATTGCTCTACAACATAGAAGTAAAATAGGGTACTTCCCTGCTAAGTTTTTCTTTAAAGTAAAAATAATGTACAGATGGCTTAAAAATGTGTAATTTCAAGGTACAAGTAGAACTTATGTAAGTACAAATGACAACGAAAACAAATCGCAGATAGCCGTAAAGCATTAGAGTTTTCCCAGTCTCACAATGGTTCTATAAGGGTGAAGCAGCAAAACTCTCGAAGGAAGAGGAGCAGTAACAGGGCGGACCAACCTAAAAAAAACAGTGAGTAGTTTGTCAACCAAAAAATATTATATAACCAAAGAAAGGCCATTGTAAAAAGTTTGTGTTATTTGCATCATAATGGAATTTGCATTATAATGGAGTTATAAAGTTAATAAATTATGTTTTATTCGACCTTTTTAAGTATAATTGAAGGAAAAAATTAAAATTAAGCTTGAGGTCAAGCTTTTTCCTTGAATTATAAAGTTAATAAGAATTATTTTACCATTCCAATAATAAAATGTAAATGCCTAATTTAATCTTAAAAAACTAACAGACACACTCTACACTGATTTTGCGCCAATGCTCTATCCCATGCTGAGCAAAGGATCAATACATACCTGAAGGAGTTTAAATATTAAGCCCCACCCTCCAATATGAAACAAAACCATTTAGAAAAGTTACCCGAACATAATTGAAACCACATTTAGTTTGTGTTAAATATTAATTAAAATTCATATTTTCTATTTCCTCTATTTTTTCATCTAAATCATTTTAAAATCATTGACTTCTTTGCCTTTTATTTTTGCCTTGTATGATCAACTCTTAATGGAAAAAAGTTCTTGTCATCAAGTTCATTGTGAAATAAAATTGAAAATTCACTGTGTCAGTTGTCAATTTAAAAATATAAATATAATCATCAATAGAAGGCTTGACAACAATTCAGACAATTGACCATTTGTTACTTGGAACTGACAACATATAGAAGAAAAAAAAAATTACAAATATTAGAAACCAGAAATTATAACAAAATTCCTAATATTAAACCACTAAGTGCGAAGCAATAAAATAAATTCAAGTTAGTGAGGCCAGATGACAAATTTTTGCAAATACATACTTATATTTAAAATAGAAAATTATGAAAAATAATAAATACATTATGAAACGAAATTTTATCAATCAAGATACTGGTGTCTATTATGAGCAACTTTAGGTCTTCGACTGTAGTCGAAAGTGCTGATCGCACGAATTTTCATTTGGTATTATGGCGCACATTCGATAAAAATAGCGCTATTGTGAATTTTCATTTGGTATTATGGCGCACATTCGATAAAAAAAATAGAGCTATTGTGAATTTGACTCAATTTGATTATTCACACTAGTACATATTTATCAGCTGGCACTATAAATAAAAAGAAAAAATTGAATTAATTATTAATTAATATGCTGTTCTAAAGGGTGGCCAAATACAATTTGCTCCTGCGTGCTTTCTTCCCTTTTTTTGCGGCTTGAACTTTTATGCGTATACCTTTTGCCAGCTGAGGATTTTGTTCCATTAAAGAAATGAACTTTTCCAATTGTTGTTTTGTACTTAAAACCTTAGACCTGCGTGAAATTAAAATAAAATTATTAACTGCTGCCATTTGTAAAAAAAAACAAAAAAAAAAAATTACAAATACTTACATATTAAATAAGCATCGAAAGCAAAATAGTGTTCGATTAAAAATTCGTTATACAACGAAATTTTTGACAGTGATACCAACTCATACTATGAAATTGACATCGAAAGTCGAATGCAACTCATAATAAGTGCCTCTATTTTTCTAGGTTAATAACCTTTGTGATAATCTTAGAATTTTTCAGATGAATTCAGGGGCCGTATCACCGTTTGGATCTCGAATAAACTATAGTAAACTATACTATGGTATCGAATAACATTTGGCATTTTTGGTTCAACATTTTTTCACTTATTAAATATGTAATTAGACTTTTTTTTGGATAGATGAGCCCTTGATTTTGAAAGTGGTATAAGTCGTATATTTCTTGTTTCAATATATTAAAATTCTTCTAATTTAAAGGATTAAAAAATATTTTTGTATTATGGAATTAAATATTTTGACAATAAAATAGTGCCAACAAATAAGTATTTAATATGATAATGAAATTTATAACCATTTTTAAAATGAAATATGATTCTGGAAGGTTGAAATGACTTATACCATTTTCAAAATTAACTGCATGACTTAAACCACCCACGAAAAATTTTAATTAGAAGTTAACATTTTATTCAAACTAGTTAGATTAGATTTTTAAAATTTATGACTTATACTACTTTCAAAATCAAGGGCTTATATTTTTTTTTTTGAGTTTATTTAATACCACACAGTCACTAACAATTTTAAGGAGAATGATATAAAACGTTATATTTTATAAAAAAAAGTATTATTTCGTAATTTTTTTATTAATTGAAAATTCTGGAAAATTTGGATTAAGAAAACAAAAATAATTTAAGCTCATTACTGAGATAATTTCATGCACATAAAAAAAATGAGTGTCATAACCTTACCGGCCAATTTTTTCGTTTAGGACGAATTTAGCTGGTAAAATCTATTCTATTGACTGCTGTTATATTTTTGTTGTATTATTATAAAAAATCGCCCACCCAACAGCGGCCTTTGGCTGGGGGCAATGATTTTCGCCACTACTGTATTTTTAAAACCACTATCGCTTTCTAAATTTTAACTATATTTATGTAGGGGATACTAAACAAATCACTAACTCGTGTGTTCCGCGTTTCTCAATAATTTTGGTACTCGATTGGTAATTTTCGATTACTTTCCTTTTATTCATATTTCTCCTGTCTTTCTTCCGGCTATAGTAACTTCAGACTAACAAATGGTAACAGTCGGCCTTGTTTCTCAAAGCAGAGTCTCTCGTAATTTTTCTTAGGCTAAGTCCAAGGCCAGTACAAGCAGTGTGCGCGACAATCTCACCTTCTTCTGGCATAGTCCGCAAGTTTTCATCTCAGCCAGATGATACTCCACAGTTATCTAAAGTTATTGCCTTAGGAGTGTCTTTAGAGATTAAGTTGTCCACGTTCTGTAAGTGTTTATTAAACCTACAGGTGTATATTAAACTGGCACCTACAGAGAAAAGACTTAACTAGGCGCCTTTTACCAGACACCACCCCGATCGATCGACCTTCGATAAAAGGATAAACTTAAGAATTCAAAAACGTTTTTGGACATACTGCAAATTGGAAACTTTTTTTGTCCGCTAGAAAGACAAATATACAGAAAACCCTTACAAAGTAAAGATGGTTTTAAATGTACCTAGAGAAGTTGTTGTTTTGTTATAGTTGTTGCCGTGGTGCTCCCACCTGGTAAAATCAATTCGCCTTGACTAACGTCTTGGTGTGAGTTTCACCAACGATGATGAATAAATATATAATTTGTTGAGATATTTCATTCAGAGTCGTCGCAGTCAGTGCATACAAACATTATTAATTACTCTTATTTGCTCAATGTAACTTTTATAGAAATTTTATGCACCTCTGTTCATTTCAATATAAACTAAGTTTTTTTAATTTTTGTTATATTAAAGTTGTCCAAAGTTATATATAAATATTATTTATTTTTATTTATTACATAATATTATTGTAAATACAATTACAAATTATATTCTAACTTAATTTATCGAGTATAGTAGCGAACACCTTCTCTGGTTGTAGTGAAACACCCAAAGTCTTAGGTGGGAATCGAACCCACAAGCCCCAGACTGATAGACCAGCACACTACCTACTAGCCTACGGGCACACGATGTAAATATTATTAATTTAAAGTAACAGCAATTTACAATGTTAATTCAGCAGTTTCTTAAGGGTTAATAAACCTGTCGATTATTGTTTATTTCATTTGATGGACTTAATATAGTATTGAACTTACAAACCACTTTGCTTTCCTTATGCCAATATTCTTTGATTAATAGAATTTCTTTTTCTTTCAATTTAGCATTTTTCTTGGTGTCTTGGAAGAAAATGTGTGTTAGAAAGAAATTCCTTAAACAACTAAAATTGATTTGAACGAATTTTTGTGTTAAAGATCAGACAATATCTGATTAGATTCATAGATAGAATAATAAGAGAAAAATTATGCACAATTCATAAAGCATGAATGAATGTAAATTACACATTTTTTTAAAAAGAATTATAATGAAAATCATGCTGAAGATGATGATGGCTATCATGATGATTTAAAGATATTTATTTTATAAGCTTCCTTGTTTGTTTATATCAAAAACAGTAACAACAGCATGTTTATCATCGACAACATTTTGCAACTCCATCAGGAACATCATCAACATGTTGCTACAAACAACGGCACCAGAGAAAATGTGTTGATTTCTATTTTTTAGTTTTTTAATTTATTTATTTTTCTTATTCTGTGTTGCTCGATGTTGAGTGTGTACGAGTATTATTTGTTTGTCTTGTCATAATAAATTTCTATCTAAAATGTAAATTAGTTACTTGTTGCATTTTCAACACATTGCAATCAATATAAAGTCTGATGTACATTTGTACGAATAAATATAGACAATTTTGTTTTTTTTCTGTAAATATCTTTATTCCTCCTTTTTAATATTCGCAATTCAAATAAAAATCTAATGTCTGTTAGAGCTTCTAGACGATGGCCATCATAGAAGGTCATTAACTAAGCGTTACATTTATTGAAATTGCTTTTATTGTATTATACTCGTACTCTGTATCTGTTGTATTTTGTGTTTTATTTCTTTCTTGCAACATGTTGCATATTTAAAAGTGTCGATTGTTGCTTTTTAAACAAATGTTAGTTAATTGCACAGTTCAATGGCCATAATTTTAACAAATTTTTAAGTGGCTGCAAAACAATTTTAGAAAAGTTTCATCGCTTTTCTCTCAGTCTGGCTTATTTTAATCATTTCGATAAATCATTTGTTAAGTTATTGGCAAATAGTAAGGAGAACGAACACTGTGGTGCGTTTTGGTAGTTGTGTACAATTCTAATAATAATTATGATTTATATTATTTGCAGTTTTAAAGACAAACAGACAATTTGTTGCTTTTTCTACTCTTAGCTATAAATTAATTTATTTTGTTTTTTGCTTTCGATTGCATCTTCTACTTAAAGCATTTCATTATCTTTATTTCTTCCCAAAGCAAAGATAAATTATGTGATGAGTTTTTCCTTAAAATGTACGAATACATTGTACGACTACACGTAGAAAAATAATTTATATATTTTTATTAAAATTATTGTAATTTATGTACTGAACAAAATGAGGGGTCATGACGTAATGTGATTGCTATAACTTCAACAACATTTGGGTCTTTCGGATATTTTGCTTTGTGTGTCCTATTTCAGTTATGAAACCATTTTGGGTTTGGCTTCGTCGGCATTTTACATTATAAAGCTCCAAAGAAAAAAAAACGGAAGAATTTAAGTCACCGGGTGCCCCGTAAGCTATTATGTAGTGTGATAGTCTATAAGTCTGGGGGTTATGGGTGTGATTCCCACCAAAGACTCTGGGTGTTTCACTTAAACGAGTAGAGGTCTTCGTTGCTATGATCGCCAAATTAAGTTAGAATATAATTAGTGATTTTAAGGAAATCACAATTAATGTCACTGCAATTGCGCAACCTGAAAATTTAATGATCGCTTGATGGTCATGATGCTAATGTGTGTAATTCTAACTTTAGACCACAGAGCAACACAATTTATTCGAACACCTTGTAAAAAATCAAAATTTTATGGCAGATATTGGTGTCTTTAATAACACTTTTTTACAGATCACGTGTGAGTCGTGTCATGCTGTCATGTTATTTTTGTTTAGTATTGTTTGGCATTTCAAAATAGAAAGAGTTACGCCTCAATCGCTTCGCTCTATGGGCTCTTGAAAAGTTACAAGAACATGCGACGAATTCGAGGCAAATTTTGTTTAGCGATGAGGCCCATTTCTGGCTCAATGGATATGTAAACAAACAAAATTGCCGCATTTGGGACGAAGAGCAACCTGTAGAGATTCAAGAGCTGCCACTTCATCCAGGAATAAAACGGTTTGGTGTGGTTTGTGGGCAGGTAAAATCATCGGTCCATATTTCTTTAAAAATGATGCCGGTGTGAACGTAACCGTCAATGGCGATAACGTAACCGTTATCGTGCCATGATAACCGACTATTTGATGCCTGAAATAGAAGCTAGTGATCTCGGCGACATTTGGTTTCAGCAAGACGGCGCCACTTCCCACACATCGAATCAATCAATGGATTTATTGAGAGAATATTTCAGTGAGCACATAATTTCACGTTTTGGGTTGGTTGATTGGCCACAAAGATCGTGTGATATCACATCGTTAGACTTACTTTTTCCTGTGGGAATATGTAAAGTCTAAAGTTTATGCTTCGATTCAGGCCTTGGAGGAAAACATCCCGCGTGTCATTCGCCAGTTACCAGTCGAAATACTCGAACGAGTCATCGAAAATTGGACGCAACGGGTGGACCATCTGCGACGTAGCAACGGCCAACATTTAATAGAAATAATCTTCAAAAAATAAATTCCAAAGTATGTTCTTTCAAATTATAATAAACATTCTTCATTAAATTTGAATTTTCTGTGTTTTTTTCCTTTAAAAAAGGAGGGAACCTCGAAATGGATCACCCTATATATGTTATCTGTGGATTATTATTAATTTAGTGGGAATATCGAAGCAGACCACTTCATTATTAGGTCTCTTTTCGACCCCTTCCCGTCCTCAATGATTATACACAACCGACTTGTAATTTACGGCAACCTTATTTTCAATGAGTCACGACTGTTACCAGACTGTCGACTGGTAATAGTCGGCCGGCTTTCTCATCACGGATTCTATAGTAATTGCTAGCATTCGATCGTGTTAGTTCCCCCATGATATCCACACATATCAAGATTCTACCCGTGGTCCTAAGTAACATAAGTTAGCAAGCGCTGGACATTCACACACAATGTGCGCTACCGTCTCAGCGTCTTCTAGGCATAGGCTGCAAGTATCGATTTTTATCTTGGTTAGATGATACTTGAAGTTTTCATGACCTGTCACTAAAACAGTTATCCACCTTAAGGTACTTCTGTTATATTAGAGCAGCTTACTAGCCTTCCTGGCAAGCGGCTCTTTGATCACTATTCGAGCCAGTCTTATGTAGTCGACTCCCTCCACCTTTTCAGATTTTGTAAGTTCAGCCATTGTAGGACCTTTACTCGCATAAGGCATTTACTCAGTGCTACCTCTTGATTCTGGTCCACAGAAATTTAACGCAGAACCTCTATTTCTATTTGGTGAACTTTCCACTTTCACGTTACCTCATTAGTTTTTAAACACATTTTAGCACTAGATTAGAGTACACGTTCACGTGCTTCGTGCGTTTTATAACCGACTGGTTGTCAAATACAATAAGAACCTTTCGACCATACATTCGACTTTCCAGAAATCCAAGCAAACGCTGACTGCAGGACTCAGCTTAAATTAGTATACACCTGCTCCTGCTCTACCGTCCATAGGAGAACCATCAGTAAAAAGTCTGATGTCGTTCTCCATACACTCATTCTATATAACGCCTTCCGCAATGAGTGTCCGATGCAGTCTTTCGACTGTTTTTCTTCCTTACAAACTAGGTCTAGAATACTCCTATGTCCGATGTTCGGCCCAAAGCTATGCCAAATGGCATCGTTCTTCATACGCAAAGCTGACATTGCAGCCGTTTAACTATAGAATAAGTCCAACAGCAGCAATCTCTACATTGCCTTTGTTGAAGCCATGCGCATTGCAGCACATATACTCATACAAGCAATCCTTTGAACCGCATCCTTCTGTGCATACTGTTACCCCTGTTCATTAGTTCGTCATTTGTCTGATTTTTTTTTTTTTTCAACAACGGATATTTCGTTCAGTGTCCAATAAAAAGAATTACCATATGGGTTCTAGAAAATTAATGTCTAGAGTTTTTTTTTTTCTTACTGCAAATCGCAAATCTAAAATATGCGTATTTTTTTATATTTTGTTCATATGAATACAATACTTTGAATAATTATGTTAGATTTTAAATACTGATAAACATTTTGTTGATTTTAATTTGAATTACAGCACTGTCATCAATTATAATGATTAATGAATAGTTTAAATTTTATATTTTTTTCCATTAATTTGCCAATGTCAAGAACTTTTTGTTTAGCAAAGAACTTGTTAAAATAACGTTCATATAGGAATTTAAATCAATGAAAGTGAATTAATTGTTTTTATACTATTTTTTTAATAAATTATTTTTTCTTTTCTTTTTAGGTAAGTTAAACATGATTGTTATTTCAAAAGAATTCTTTCGGAGACAGTAAGTTCCAAAAATAACTTTAAATACTTGCTTTAAAAACTGTTAATTTCAAATGAATATACTTAGGGACAGTTTTTGACTTCGTATTTAAATGCGAATTAAGTTAATTTTCATTTAATTTTAAGTTGTATTTAAAGACGGTTTTAGTTTTCCAGTCTTATTTAAATGTTCTTACTTAATTGTGGTAAAAATATGGTAGCACCACAAAATATCAAAACAATTGCAGATCATTTTGCAGAAAACAGCCGTTTAGCAAAAAAAAAAGTTCATTGTTTTTGCAGACAAAAAATACAAACAACATAAAAAAGTTCTTAAAATGTACTTAAAAGCAGCAAAATTGTTGAAATACACGTAATATTAATATTTGTATAGAGAGGAATCAATATATTTTTATTGATTTGTGTAAAATAATAAAAATACTGTCGATGGCCACACATTTTTTCATTCACGAACAAATTTAAGCTGATAAAAACATATGGTTATGTGTAAAACTTAAATAGACTTTAAATGCACAAGAGTGGTCATTTAAGTGCGTGGTGAAAAACTAATTTTCATATTTAAATCAACTTAAAGATAAATACGAAGACAAAAATTGGCCCTTACACTCTCAGTCAGTTGGTTTTAAACATTTTAACAAAAAATATTTGTAATTTAATTTTTTTTTTTTTCGAAAAGAGACTTTTAAACACTGTACAAAAAAACTTAATTTTTTGTTGTTGATATTTAAGGAAAAATTTTTTTCCGAAAGCAGTAAAAGGTTTAGTTTTGGTCGACAATAACAAAGTGATTCTAATCATTTAGTCGAGAGTGTAATTTGCAATATTTCAAAATCATTTTTACAAATATATTAAACAAATCAATAAAAACCAAAATTAAAAAAAATAAAGACAAACAAAAATTATAAAATTAGTTTATGATTGCGCCAATAAACACAATTCATTGGATTCGTTTTTGCGAAATTTTATTGTGTTATATTTTTCCTCAAACTTAGGAATGAACGTTACACACACGCACCTGACAAAAAAAAATGTTTCGCACTAAAAAAGATTTAAACAAACACATATTTGTTTTAAACAAAACTGTGCTTCATTATTATGCATTTCAGTTGCAATTGTTCTTAATTTTAATGATGCTGATACTTAAGTCAGTACTGAGCTTTTTCGGATTTCCTATACTCGTGAGTACAGGGGAAAAAATCTGATAGCACAATGTCGACACACATACTCTATACGTGGTACTTGTTTACATTTCAACGAAAATCAAACGAGTTGCTTGTACTAGTTCCAACACAAGCATACAACTTGATAATTGGGCACCACTGCTTTACTCCAAAATGTTTTAAACATTCTGAAACGAAAAGTTATTAGGGTAAAGTTTAATTCTCAGTTTACTAACAATGATCTAATTTTGTTTCAGAGAGTAGAATAATGGAAAGAAAAAATTTGAAATTCGTTTATTTTGGTCATTTGTTAACGTAAATAAACTATAAATATACATACATATGCATATGTTTGATTTTTTCTTCGTCCAGCTAATCTCTAACTTTTAAAGTCAACAGTAAAATAAGAGTTCTAAAGGTCTTAAAAAAGGAGAATCGAAGAATAATCTTTCGAGAAATATCTTTAAATTCGGGAACAGAAAAATCGCTTATTTCGTGCATTTTTTTCCTTGAATTCGCTTAATTGACCAAATATTCATAGGTTATTTTACCCGATATAATCCGTTGCAACGACTGTTCTGGTGTATAATTGTGATACATTGTTTTGTCAGAAGAATCATAATGGAAATAAATTAAACGATTTGGTCACCGTCTTGCTGGTTTACATGTGAACAGATTTTTTTGGATTGGACAAACATCTAGGAAAAGCCTACTCATGCAATACATGCGCTGAAACTAGGATAGTTAGGAAGGAGGATGAAGAGTGTAATGTTAGTGTATATTCAATTTGAATATTCTGACTTTGAAAGAGTCAGGCAAGACCTTTGCAAAAAGCTTATTCCACATTCGAATATATCTAATACCTGTATTATAGATGGCTAAAGATGAGCAAGTTGTGCGGTCTTATATCAGTGTGTAAGCATGCAACATTAGGCTTTAAAGCCTTGAATAACTATCACACTCAGTTTTTAGATTTAGAAGTTTAGAAGTGTATGTGCATGACAGACATTTTAAGATGTCTTTACGATGTGATAATCCTTTGAAAAAATTTATAAAATATTTTTCTCTGTGCGAGCAGTTTCAAAATTTTTCTTGATTTTTCGCAATTAAGTACAGAATTTAAAAAAAATCAGGCAAAAATCTAAGAAGTTGCCGAATTTATTTTTCGGAATTTTTAGTTATTAGTATTTTCTTTCTTAGAAAGGTGTTTGTTACTTTAACAAAATAAAACAATTAAATAAATTTAAAAAATTAAGCATTTCCTCAAACAACACAGGCCTAAGTTTTACGTATATTTTAAACTGTTAATTACTTTAAATTTTTTACGAAACATAAGTAATAAAAATTTAAAATTATAAGGTGATTAATACAAGACGCGATTTTGTAGTATATGGGCTTTTCTTTTGAACCGTAACAGCAGAATATTGTAATTAAATATTAAGGAGTGGGTCAAAATTTCGATATTTTTAATATAAAGTACAAAATTCTGCATAGAACGCAAAAAAATTATGCAAAATTCTAGGAAATTGACGAAGATATGGCATTTTGAAGTTTTGTCCAACAAATAACATGAAATTTTTTGTCCTATTAAAAATTTTACCCTGACAAGATAAGGTCCCTTTCGTCAGATTGCGTCACATATATTATTTTATTATGCCAAGAGTTCGAATATCCATATGCACAATATTTCGTACTGAATTATGTTGAAGGTTTTCAACACAACCAGTTTCCACTTGTCTAACATAACATTGTATATAAGTCGCTAATTTATAAGAGATACGTCTCTTACAAATTGAAGTTCTGCTGGTAACATAGCCGGCTGGTTATGGAAACAGTTAAACACTACAGATGCAGATTCCCTAATTATAATTATCTCGCAATTCTTGACCATAAAGATCATAGTTGAAGGTAGTGCACTCTTCATTCACACTTAGCGATATTGCAAAATTATTTCATTAATTTTGTTGATTTCTAGTGATGATTCCAAAATTTCCAGCCTCAACAACATTAGTCAACTGTTTTTTTTTTTTTTCATAAATTGTTTATTGTATCTTCAATATTTTTGAACTAACAATAATTACTCATATCTTAAGTCTAAAATAAAAATATACTTTTTAAGTCCAGCCAGTGCTAGACAAAAATATTGTTTGTTTCACGGATTTTGCAATCATTTGCGGGTCATCCCTCTAATGTACGGCCAAGAAAAGCAGTATCTCTTCTTTTTAGTCGAATGTAACCAGGTTCATTCAGCATGTTACGCGCTAAAGGGTTTGGATGAGATTCAAGCCTCTTTAGATATGTGACTGCATGTTTCGCTATTTCTGCTTTAACCAGAACCAGGGAGCAGATGTAATCATACGTAGTATCTTATTTTGGCGCCTTTTAATTTTTTCTACATTGCTAGCTGAGGCAGTGCCCCATAACTGAATCCCATAGCACCAAATTGGTTTGAGGACCGACTTGTACAGTAGAAGTTTACAATCTAAGCTCAGGGTGGAGTTTCTGCCAATAAGCCAATTTAGTTGTACTACTTTTAGTTTCATTTGTGTTAACTTGAAGTCAATGTGGCTTTTCCAAGTAAGGCGACGGTCAAGAAGTATACCCAGGTATTTAACGTCTGAAAGCTGTGGTATCATTTGGTTATTTATGCGAATAGGAGGGCATGAGTCCCTACGCAGTGTGTTATGTGAGTACATTTTTGTTCATTCACTTTTATTCTCCATTTTTCTAGCCATTTTTCCAAATTGAGTATGTGGTCTTGTAAAATTTGTGATGCTTCTTGGGCACTTTCATGAATACTTAAGAAAGCTGTGTCATCTGCAAAAGTTGATGTGTGGACTAGGGTGCTAATTGGCATATCCGATGTGTACAGTAAATATAAAATTGGTCCCAAAATACTACCTTGGGGGACTCCGGCTTCAATGAGCTGTGGCGAGCTTAAAAAATCACCTTCTTTTAGTAAAAAACTTGCGATTCGTTAAATAATCTTTTAAAAGCTTATACAAGTTTTCGGGCAAGTTCAACTTAAGCTTAAATATTAGGCCTTCGTGCCAAACCTTATCGAATGCTTGAGAAACGTCGATAAAGAGCGCAGAACAGTATTTTTTTTCTTCAAAGGTCGTTTTAATTACATTTACTAATCTGTGTGTTTGTTGGATCGTACTATGTTGTTTTCTGAAGCCAAATTGATGGTTCGGAATGCATCCTTTCGCGCTAAGTATTGGATTCAGCTTAGTTATTAATATTCTCTCAAATAACTTTGACACGTTAGATAAAAGGCTTATAGGTCTGTATGATTCTACTTTTGTGTAGTCTTTTCCTGGTTTAGGAATCATAGTTATCAAAGAGACCTTCCAGTCTGTGGGAAAGTACTCAAGACGTAAGATGGCATTAAAAACAAACAGAATAATTCTCCGACCTATACGGGGCAACTCAACCAACATCTTGTTACTTGTTTTATCAACGCCAGGGGCTTTTTGGGTGTTTAAATCCGCTATTGCCCTTTCAATATCGCTAAATTCAATTCTTAGGGGTACTACGGCACTAGTCTCTACTGATGGCAACTCAGCTATATCAGTACATACATTTGGGGTGAAAACCTTCTTCCACAAGAAGTTCGCAAGGGAGGCTTACGTACGACCGGTCTTTTAAGGTTCCTTCAAGCACGCCATAATGAATAATCTGATTGTGCAGTTGCGTCGAGGTCTTCCAAGTAATTTTTCAGAGATGCTACTCTTCGAGATTCTAGCAGTTGTCTTAGCCGTTTCGTGCAATCTTTAAGTCTAGATTTGAGTTGAGGAGATCTGTGTGCTTGCCACTCTCTTCTAATTTTCCTTTTTTCAGCCAAGAGCCGCTCGACATCTACAAAATAAATTTGATTGTATCTAGCTGGTTGTCTGGTTTCTGTCGCATGTTGGGCAGCTGATTTAAGGTTGTGATCAAAATAAATTAGACTCTGGTCCACATCTTCTGTTGTTCTTAGCGGTATGTTTTCCGAACAATGAGTACTGAGATACTTTCTATATTTCAACCAATTAATGCTTGTGCAAGTTGTTGGCGACACGATATTTTGCTGATTCCATATATAGACAATAGTGGGCGAATGATCTGAGGATAATTCGAGTGACGCTTCAACCTTAATCATTTCTCTCCAAATACCTTTAGTCACGCCAAAATCAATAACATCAGGTATTTTTTGTCGATCAGTAGGCCAATAGGTGGGTTGTCCGCTTGATATCACATTCAGACGCATTTTTGAAATAGTGTCAAATAAAACACGACCTTTTGGAGTTATTAGGGGTGATCCCCAAAACGTATGTTTAGCGTTGTAGTCACCTGATGCTATGAAACAGGGACCTAGTGATTTGTAAAAGTCGATATATTGACTCTCTGATATTTGAAATCTAGGAGGTGAATAAATCGAAGAAATAACAAAGTTTTGATAATATTCTTCAATACAGATGTTTGTTGCTTGAAGGCAGTCCTCACAAAAGTCACACAGTAAATGATGTTTAATTCGAGCTCTTATTAGTATTGCTGAACCACCACATGCTCTGCCACGGGGGTCTTTAGTGTCATATAATATATAGCCATTGATTTTAAAAAAGCTATTTGTTGTTAAATGAGTCTCTAAAACCATCATGACATCAATTTGTTGGTTCTTCAAGAAGTACTCGAGTTCATTTTTGTGTTGGCGTAAGCCGTTTGCGTTCCAGAAACATATTTTTAAACAGTTCATGGTTTGTTAAGTACCGCCTGCAACATCATAGATTGCATGCGAACCATTTCTTGCATCATGCTGCTCATAGAGCTCATAAAACTGTTTAACGAATGCACTAATGTCTCGATACTTGCTTCGAGACGATTGTAGTTACCAGATGGTGTTTGTTCTTTAGCTTCTGGATGCATATTTGGGGTAGAATTGGTTGTAGGTGTCGCTTTGTGTGCTAAAACATGATTGGATTTTAACATATCCGCGTATGAAACATTTTTGGTTGTGGGTTGAGCTAACTGAGGGTAATGAGCATTTGCTTGGTATTGTGGCTGCCTAGCAGGAGTATTTAATTTCTGAGTTGACTTCCTTACCACAGAAAAAACTGGACAGCCTCTATAGTTAGCAGTGTGATTTCCACCGCAATTGCTACATTTTTTAACTTTCGAGTCATCCTTTGGTTTGTCGCATTGGGCGCAACAATGAAGCTCTCCACACACAACGCAAACCGGAGGCAACTTGCAGTAAGCCCTTATATGGCCGTATTCTTGGCAATTTAAACACTGAACGGGTCCTGACCGTTTATGTGGTTCCTCTACACTTATCCTGCGGTGTAACAGATATTTTAGATTATAAATGGGATGCGTTTCGTTCTTCTTTAATCTAATATCCCCAGGTTCCAGTTCAACGCGAAATAGAGGTTGAGGGACACGCTCTCGATTTCTGAGATTGTCAACGCTTTTAACCTTAAATCCTGCTTTTTGGAGGCCAGCTTTGATTTCCACTGGATTAACATATGAGTCTACACCTTTGATGACTACCTGTAGGCCTTTGCTACTCTTCAGCTGATAGGTATAAAAGTTCTTATTGCAGCTTTCAAACTCCTTTACTGCTTTACGATAACTACTTTCGTCTATAAAATGAATTTTAGTTTCATCAATGTTACCACGCTTGATTGGAATTACATAGAATGAATTTTCCCCGATAACTGAAATTAATTTATTTATTAATTCATTCGAATTTTTTTCCCTTAAAAAAATTGGTGGTGGTTTAAACGACTTCGGTGCCGTTTTTTGCTCACTTGTTTCGCTATCTAAAATAGCAAAACGATTTTGGGAACTTATTCCGTTAGCCTCCTTATCTTTAAGTACTTTCGACATTGGTGCAATCTGCGAAGATTTAGGGCTTCGACCTCTTTTCAATACAGTTATATATCTGTCCATTCCCACTTGCGTCTTAGGTTTTTCTGCACTATCCATTAGTGAGTGTGAATTAAAAAAATTTTGCATTCAAATTTAATTATTTGATTTAGAAGAAAAGCAATCTATAATAATGTGCAACTTTTTTCACTAATTTGAGTGCAACTTATTTGAAGTACAATATATTTGAAAACAATTTTTAAAAGTTAAATGAAGTGAATAAACGCAGCTTTTCATTGATTGAAATTACAAATTTTTTGAGTGTGTGAAGAATTTTTGCGCTAAATCTGCGTTTACTTATAGTGCAAGTATTTGAACTACCACTAAATTTTTTTGAGTGTTAGTAAAAATTTTCAGATTAACACTAAACTAAAAAAAAATAGTGCAATAATTTTGTTTGCAATATTATTAATTAAGTAGTAGTGAAATGATGGTTTCAATCAAAATTAATTTGATTTATTGATTGAATTGACCCCCATCTATGATAAAGATATACTTTTTTATAAAATTAATTTAAAAACAAAAACTTTAAAATTATTTAATGAAATTGGTCACTCTGTCACCCCGATACGTTTCAAATAAAATGTTAAAAATAGATGATTAATAAGAATGCAATTTGGTACTTTTAGGGTTTCATGTCTAAAGGGTAAAAACATAACCTATGAATATCGCACCATTATATGTACATATATCCGTCTGTTTAAACCTCTGTCATTTAATTTTTTATATCCGTATTTGCAACGTAGGCAATATGCAAACATACATATGTATGTTCAATGTACATATTCTTTTTTTTATTCCAATTTTTTGGTTCGTTGGCTTTTTTATCCCATAATTGTTTGTTGCGCATGTGTGCCAAGTCCATTTAACCCATAAAAAGTTGGAAATAAAGGCAATTTTGTTTTATATCATTTTCCAATTGCGACTGTAATTAATAAAGTACTTAAACAGTAATAAAATTTTATAATGAAACCGACTTAGAATAGAAATTTTATGTCTGAATACTTTTTATAAATAATATGCTGGTCGCATGATTATGACCGTAATAAAAATAAAGGAACTCGAATTAATAGCACTTAAATGTCATAAAATTGTTCTCACTCATAAAAGCCTTTTTTCGTTTTTGTTGTATTAAAAATATTAGTTTTAAACAGTGTTGCCAACGTGAGTATTAAAAAAGATGCAACATCATCAACCAAAATTAATTCTAGACTAGTCTGCCAAACTTTTTAAAGAACAACAGCTAAGAGAGGCAAGTTACGAATATCATTTGCAAATGTTTTTTTATATACTGCCTGTTATTTTCAAAACCAAAAAGTACATTGACACTAGAAAAATACAATTTTTCAACACTTAAATCCCAGCAAAAAATTCGGCTTCGCGGTATGTAAGTCTGAAGAAAATGACGAGTTGTTATCGCTTATTAACTTGCTTACGTATGGCATGATATTCGTTCACGATGTCCCACTTAAGGCCATGATTCACTATCATACTCAGTCGTACGTTCTGTCAAAAATAGTATGATAGTGTGGATTAGAAATGTATGCGTGTGACAGAATTTTTGACAGGTATGTACGATTTGATAATCTTTTGAAAAAATTCATAAATTAGTATTTTTCCATACGATCAGAGTTGCAAAATCTTATTTTTTATGATAGTGTGGCATCTACATCGTTATTTTGAAATGATTTTTTGAGTTGGACAGAATTCTGACAGAATTTTTTGTGAATGAATCGTACGATTGTGTTGGATAGTGAATCCTGGCCTTTAGTAGCATTTCCTTGTAAGCGATTATTACACACAGTAGCTTGAAACTAGTAACTCCTCGTAAATTGAATTTTTTTTATCTCAGTCTTACAGTTGTGCTCTTCAGTTTGCACTTCTGTAAGGGAATTGTAAAAGATTCGTTTTCTGCTGGGTAGTTGTTTTTTGCAAACTACAAATTTGTTATACAAAATTCCATTTGTTTAGGCAATATTTATCAGCTTACTATTAAGAGCTTTTGTATGGCAGGAAAACTGCGTGCTACTTACAAAAACTAATTTTTTTTTGCTGATGTTTTTTTTTTTAACTTGACAACCGTGGTCCAATGTGACCAAAATGTCATTTTTAAACCAGAATTTAACCCGACAATGGATCTTTGAGTTACTTTTATATTAAACATTTTGCATTCTGCGGTTTGAAAATATGATTTTTACTTCCTATTGTAAGTAAATTTGTTTGAAAAAGAACTGCTTTTCCTGAATTTCTGTTATTATCATTGACATGGTGTTGCAGCTCTCATTTAGGTATGCTACTTCAGCGTTCACTTTAGGCAGCAGAAACCGCAACCTTTAACACTCTTGTTAAACTTATGCTATAAGAATATTGTTTAAAAAATAAAAAAAGCTACAAAACAGCTTGTCAAATAAAACAAAATCTTCAGCTTGTGCTAGATATTTGTGTTGTTTATGGAAGTGTTTGCGTGTTTGTACAGCTGCATAAAACTTTTAATAAATTTATTGAATTTAGTGAAGGTTTAGAAGTCACAGTAATTTAAAAATAAATAAAAAAATAATTTTTAAAAGATTTTATTGAAATTTTGACCAATGTTATGGAAAGTAAGGTAAAAGGAAAATATTCGTAGCAGCAAGTACATGTTATGAGTTTTAGTGGAACAACCAAATGAAAAGTATCTAGAATTTTTTCGCTGCCTGTTCTAAATGCCATTTGGAAAGCTTAAAACAATGTTTGTTCGTGCGAGTCACTTTTTTGTGGTACATGTGCAAATGAAAATTATTTGACAAACCGCTTGAATTGTTTATTTGCCTTTGAAGTGGAAGAGTAGAGTAGACAAATTAATATTATGATTAGTTATTGCCTTAGAAACTCCCCATAGCACTCAAATTACACACAGTCGCTTCAAAAGTGTTTTAGTCGTTTAAAAAATAATAAAAAAATATTCATCCAACCAATAAACGTCTTAAACCTCTGAAACATTTATAAAATAATTCTTTTTAAACATTGTTAAAAAAACTGTTATTGAAGGGAGTGGTGAGGAGCATTAAATTTTTAATATAAAAATTTTTAACTTTTAATTTCGTTGAATTTTTAAGAATTTTAGTTCGCTTAAAGGAAATTCGCTTAGCGGAAAAATCGGTTAAGTGTATAATTATGTAATTTTTTAGTTTTTATGTAGTAGTTATTTAAGTAATTCTTATTTCGATTTACATTTTTCAAAATTTTAGATTATATAACTTTCGATGTCAATTAAAATGCTATGGCATAGATTTTTATGACATCCGCAACAACAACAATAAAGAAAAAAACCACATGTTAATTACTCTTCTGAGGTCATTAATTTTTCATTGTGGCAATATTGGTCATTTAAATTATTGTAGTTTGAAAATTTGTATTAATTATACTTGGTTTTGTATGCAAACTAATACTGCTTAATATGTAATATCCTCAATATTTTTTTTATATCTTTAAAATGAATTGAAATTTTCTTAATTTTTTATGTTTAAAAAAATAAGAATTTTTAATTATTTTTAATTAACGCACAAACTTTTTTTATTACAGTAAGTAAATCATCAACTTTTTAAATACATTTAAAATAAAATTAAATATTTTATTTAGAGCGTGTCTTGCCTTTGCAGACATTAAATATTATACTCAAAGTTGACAGAAAAAAGCCAGCCATCAAAAAACTAGTCTGCCGCCATGTCAAATATGCAACACTTATATTTTATGTTTTATACCTTATGTAGGTGACCGTTTTATCTGATGAGTGTTAAATTAAGTAAAATTGGTAAAAAAAAACATTACACTAACAATAAATTACAATTATTTAAGCAATAAAACATACGTTATTCATTCAGATTTTAAGATTAGTGCAGAGGTTTGGAATTTAACCCTTGTAAGTGTATTGAGATTATTGAAAATAATGCTAATAACAATAATAATAATATAGTATGATAACATACAATTAATAATAGTATTAATTGCAAAAGCTTACAAATGGTGGTTAACTTTTGGACTTAAGCAACCGAAAAATATTGCTTTACTCTTAAAACAGAGCATTCTCGAAAGTTTTCAAATAAGCAAATGCTATCTCCGAGGCCAAGCATGTAACTCAATACACATCTGGAAAGGCATCTTACTTTAAAGCAGATTTAGAAGCAGCCGCTTCCTGGTACTATATTCTGTAATTCTCGTAGCTAAATCTATCGCTAAAATTCTTAAATCTTATGACATTTTTAGTTTTAAATGCTCATTTATGTCCTTAAAGAGAACATTTCAAACTAAAATTGTTAAAAAATGTAAAAATAACGTAAATTTTGAATGCATATTTGGAATTTGGCGATAGCTTTAGATACGAGCATTACAGAATATGGCACTTGGTTTATTTAAAATTCGATCGTTCTCAAAGATCTAAACGTGTCATTGGTTTACGCAGAAATCGCAAAGCATGTTACAAATTATTAAAGAGTCTTCAAACACATCCGAATCCACTGGTCCACAATATCGTAAACGATTGGCCGAACAGCAGAGAAGTGTATCCAAAATGACAACTCAATTGAGTATTTTTCTCAATTATATTAAAGATTCCTTTAGTAATTAAAACAAATTTTTGCTTACCATTGCTAGTTTTGTACGATATTAACGAATCTTATACCAAGTTACCAAATCAATAGTAATGAATTTATGGCTTCCTGTGCTCACGAGTATAGGTTAAACAATTGTTTGCAAGTGCACCGCTGGCACACATACACTATATACGAGTATATTGCTTGGTTTAGTAGTTGCTACTGCTGATTCCTACATAAGCAAGTGTTTGGGCACCACTGTTTTAAACTTAAATTCACTTTGGCTTTACTCCTCCTTATCTTAAAATGTGACCACGACTCGTGAAATACCAAGCGTTCCAAAGCTCGTTTCAATTCTAGTTTCAATTAACTAGCTGTCGTAGGCGTCCTTACAATATATTGTTCGATGTTGCTTTAAAAGTAATCCACGCCAAAGTTTAAGACTCTCACTCTTATAGTGCTTCAGTTATGTGTTATGTGTTTACTTTATATAGAGGTACCCATCCCTGGGTAATTACACAGGAACAAAGGATTTTTATAACATTATAAAATATATAAATTATTGTAGAGTTCTGAAAATGGTGTTTAAAATATCCCGCTTTCAAAAATAAAAGGTACTGTCTAGTTTGCAGTTACTTTAAATTGGTAAATATCGTACTTTCAATACTTTTTATCTATTTTCTCTTGGAAATGATTTTTCTTGCTGAAAAAAGTAAATATGAACCGTGATATTTAGCCAGCGGATTTGAAGTGACGCGAATACAGACAGACGGACAGACAGACAGACAATAATTCCAAAAATTTCTTTTTTTTACTCCTCTTCGATTACTAACTGCACCAGCAACAAAAATTTCAAAAAATATTTCGTGGTCATGGCCCTGTTACAGTTTCATTATGTGTACAGATATTGAAAATCGGAAAAGGTTAATCTCTACAAATTTATGGGTTAATTGCAGAAAATTAAAAGCGATTCGCGCCTATTTTAAAGAAGGTGTCAATAATTGCTATTATTCATGCAACACTTAACAACACTATTAAGTGGCGTTAAAATAACAAACCAACCAGCAACAACAGCTCAACTCACTTTTTAACTATAAAAGCTTGTCTTCAAATGGTCATACTGCAAATGCAACCTGATTGCATAAAGAAAAAAGAAACAACAAAAAAACAACATAAAACAACGAAATACAGAAATAAATACTCTAAAGTGTTTATTAAAAATATTAAAGTCTTTCGATTTACAAAAAGATTTTCATACTTAGTTAAGTCTGCAAACCAACTACCGCGTGTCAGTTACTAGACAGCGAAAAAAAAAGTGAATTATGAGTTTAAGCGCCATAGGCAGGCACTGGGGTTTTGCTGTAATTCGCTAAACCATTTCCAGGTATACACATGGATATGTTTACTATATGGATATGTTTACTATTGCTAAGTTTATTGTCCGTGTAAATTGTTCAACCAAAGTTAAATGTGAGTCTCAAATCCATTATAACAATAGCAACTTGGTATTTAATCTGCTTTGTAACGACTAGACGTTGAGTAGTGTATTTCAAATCAAAGTTTTGACAATGATTCCAAGTTTTTGTTTTTTTTTTGTGTAACATAACAAATTGTGGTAGCTGGATTTACAAAATGTAGGTTATTTAAAACCACTAGACATGAAGCATTTTCCAGTAGCTGATTAAAAACGTGGTTAACGCTACGAAGTAGTGTTTATGTTTGCTAATTAGTTTTATATATTAAATTTTAAAAGAATACAGCCTTTTAATTGCTAACAGTTTGGAAAAATATTCAAAGTCCTCATTCACAAAATTCTGTCTACTCGATCGTCCGTCCAACCTGCCTGTAGTTTATTTATAAACGAAAATGTTAATGGCTTAAAATAGAATGTGGGCGTTCTCGTCTGAACAAAAAACTTTATTTGTATTTTTTACGTTAAATGTATGTCAATTTAATTAAGTTGAACATCAACTTCAATTTGGCAAGATCATGGCTAAATTATAAAAATAATATATTGAATCAAGACTTTGTTTGGTTAAATTAAGAGAAACAAGTTAAAACCAAAATACAAACAACCAACCAACCAACACATTGAGTTGAGTTGAATTGTTGATCCCAGACTACAAGTTCAGTGTTAAGGTTTTATTAAACAAAAAATATGTTTTGCTTTATGTTTTTATTTAATTAAAATTGTCAACATGCAGATAGACACCGTCATAAAAATGAACCTAAAAAACAAATGGTCAATTTGGTGAGCTACACAAGAAAAACAAAAATTCGCACAAAAATAATTAATTAAATGTTTCTTTTATTTTGTAATTTTATTAATTAGATGCAAGTTGATTAAAAAAAATTAACAAAACTGTTCAAAATATTTAACAGGATATTCATACGTGGGTGCTCCTTATAAATGTTGAAACAATTTGTTTTTAAACGTTTATGCTCATAGTGCTAGCAATGTATTGAATGGTGGGTACCGGGTATTGCATTCTTATTTTTGAGTACTCAATACACAGAATAAAATGGTAATTCATTTCCTGTCTGCCTTTCTCTTTTTGTGTTCGCATCACGTAAAAATTTTTTAACAAAATTTTGTAAGGAGGCACCTGATTGCATTATAGGATATTTTTTCCCACAAAAATATCTAATTTCCAAGAGAAAGGGGAAAAAAAGTATTGAAAGTACGGAGCAAAAGCATCGGAAATACTGCATACTATAAGGCAACTTTTATTTTTGAAAGCAGTATATTATAAGCAATGTTGCGCAACAGATGGCGCTGTTTTAAAATAATGAGTAACTCATTTCTTGTCTGTCTTTTAAAGAGCCTTACAATAATTTTTAGAATTTTATATAAACTTTAGAATTTTATGGAGGGATGAGTACCTTTATATAAAGTAAGAGTCTTAAAATTTGGTGTGGATTACTTTCAAAGCAAAATCGACCAAAAAACTGTCACCTGTGGGCACAGCTAGTAAATAATATATCAGAAACACAAACAATGGCGAACAAAAATTAGATATTTTTGTGGGAAAAAATATCCTATAATTGAATCAGGTGACTCCTTACAAAATTTTGTTTAAATTCATCCAGAAATTTTTACGTGATGCGAACATAAAAAAAGAAAGACAGACAGGAAATGAATTACTATTTTATTATATGAATACATTTGAATTAGAGAGATAGAGATAGAGATAGATTTGAATCTATAAATATAATAAAATAGTTACTCATTTCGTCTGTCTGTCTGCTTTTCTTTTGCGTTCGCATCACGTAGAAACTACTGATGGATTTAAACAAAATTTTGTGAGGAGAACCTAAGTATCCTGAGCCCAAAAATATGTTATTTCCAAAAGAAAGTGGAGAAAAATCAGTGAAAGTACGCACTTCAACTAATCGGTTATGCATACTTTATTTTTAATAAAGTAAAAACTACATAAACTGACATGCAGCATGGTTTAGGGCTGAACTAAAAACGTAAGGTTATTTGGTGTAGATTGCAAAATTGAAACAAAATATCGCAAGGACGCTGACAACGTGGCGGGCACAGCTAGTATAATATAAAAATTTAAATTCCTTATATCCTATTATTTTGATAATTTGTTTAAATAGAAAATTAATTTAAACTACCTTGTAGATAGATACAACGAATGATGACGACGGGTGTAGCGATCCAGAAAATGCATTACATTCTGCTGTTGTCTAATTTTTCTTTATCACTTTATAATAAAGAACTTAAGCCTAAATAATTAATTAAATTAATTCATTTAAAAATAGTTCAAATAAAATTAAAAATTCCTATAATTATTTTAATAATTTTTTTTAACAAAGGTACATTGCCAGAAATGTTGACCGCAAGGAAACGTAACGGAACAGTTAAACCACCGTTATACACACATTTTCTGTTTGCCAAAAACAGATCAGCTGACAAAATTCCCCAATTAGGCTTCATTTATTTATTTCAGTTATTATGATTTATTTGACAAAACAAGCAATTTGACTTTGAAAAAATGTTGCCATTTTAAAATTTACACGTTATTAATATTAAAGTCACTTATTTTCAAATTAAAAAAAAAATAACATTTTATTTATGTTTTTTTATCGACATTCAGAGAGCGAGAGTTTGATGGAAAAATATAACTTAAATTAAATTGCATGTTGTGTCAAATGAATGCAACCGTATCAATGTTGCTACAAAATTATGCAAATGTTTTGAAATTTTTTACGACCATGTTATGACAAATTGTTAATTTTAATTTATGTTTGCAACTGCAACTATGACTGGAGAGCAAAAATAAAAATTAATTTCAAAAACAAAAAAAGCTCTTGAAAATCTTACAATGCTTTTGTATGTAAATACGACACTATTCAGTTAGTGGTAAACAAGGTTGCCTAAAGAAAAAACTAGCCAACTTTTTAAGCCGGTAATAATTTTGGCCAGTTTTTTATTTAGATTTTGTTTTTTAATACCACGCCTTAAGATAACAATGCTGCTTGGCTACCGTGGAAATTGTGTTTATAATTTGAAATTCAATACGATTTTGCTTTATTATTTTTAAATCTTTGTTGCTTGGTTTATTTCAATGCATAATTTATGCGGCTGTTTAAAGTTTCTTATTATTATATTAAGTTTTGATGCAGACATTTTGACATAATGAAATCTTAAACAGATTTTTTTTGTGAATGAAAACATAAAGTAGTAAATTTTCCACTTTTCCATTAGTGTGTCACAGTGAACCAAAAGTATGGGTATTCATAAGTGATTGGTAGAAATATTTAAATATAAAGAAATATAAATAGCAATATGCCAAAATCTACTTTTTGCGAAAAAGAACTTGATTATTGTTGAAAATTGTTCTTTAGAGCTTCGGTAGAAACTTTTGTTCTTTGACTTTTTCATAATTCCGTTATTTACAAAATTACCGTTATTTTTAGGTTATTGAAGAAATCAAAATTTTGACCTTTAAATATCGAGAATTCGACCAAATAATGTTTGGGAAATTTGTACAAAATCCTTTGGCGAATATTTTGGCTTAACATATGAACTCATAGTTTTTGCAAATACAGGGTGTTTTGACACATACAATAAATAAAAATGCGCTAGCGGCAATAATTTGTACTAACTATATTCATCAATTTGAAAGGTAATTTGAATACCTATTAATTTTTGAAAGTCGGTTGAAAATTAACCGAATGAAAAAGAGAAGAGCTATAAGATAATTAAATAGTTTAAAACTTTTTATTAAAATATGTATGTATGTAACTTAAATTCGTCATTAAAATTTTGTACGTAACTTCATTTTTGTTTTGCGAATAAAATTTCAGTTATTTTAATAGATATTTATAATTTAAACCTATCAAAATGTTTAGTTGCTTTTTAAGAATTTTTATCCGTTTATTCTGTACATCGACATAAGGTAGTTCATGTCATAAATTAAATAATTCCATAGGCTCATCCATATCAATCAAATTTAGAAATAGTACTTTACTTTCCGTACGTCTTTTTTTTTGCTTGTTGTTTGCTCTCCATCTCTTCCAATCTTTTTATTCGTTCCTCAGCATTCCATTTTTATTTTCCTGAAAAACATTTTTCATTATTTTTACACCATTTTCCATATCTTGCTTCGTTGGATGGAACTGCAGAATGTCGAAAAGGAAGTGAATGCATTTGTTTTGCCGGGCCTTTACTTTCTGACATCTGATGTATATTTCTTTATAAGGTGCCATATCCTCGTTCCTCTCTCCACATTAACATTACTGTGGAATGAGTATACATCTTCTACAGGTCTAAAAATATATCTTTTTGAATCTTTCGCAGCCGCTAAAACTGTTTGCAAAATGTTAACATCTTTTTTCAAATTTGCAGTAAGCAAATTAAGCTTGTCTGTGTTAAAAGCAAATAGAAATTTGTGGAGAATTAAATTCAAATTGAATGGCAAGACATAATATTTAGCCCAATTTGTACCGCGTCAAATGTTAGCAGTAGTATTTTCTTGCTTCTAGGTTTTGTTGTTACCATTTTTTTTTCAGTGTATATATGCAACAATAATAATAGTAAATGGAAGACAACTACCGAAACTAGCTATGCAAAAAATAAAAACATTGATTTTGTAGCTGTTAACATAAATAAAATGACTCTGACAATCTAGGAAGCATGTAGAATTATCAAACAAATTCTTCTTCTTTTTTTATAAGAAAAGGAAGTTGGGAAGATAAACGAAATTTACGCAAGGTTTAAATCAGATGTCATTTGTACAGTAAAACAATGCCTACCCTAAATAGAATAACATGACTTCTGACAACGTAGGGTGTTAGCAACGTTGTGCATTGTTGGACAATACTCAAAAAATAATAAGTTTAACTTTTAAACTCTAAAATCGTCAATATTGCTGCATTTGAGCTTTACGAAATACATATGTATTTATGTTGTTTTGGCAAAACAAATGCATTTGCTGTAGCTTAAGTGGTTGACTACTAAGCAATGGTCACGAGTTCAATACTCAGCCGTGGCAACATTAATTTTTATGATATGTGTTAATTTCTCTTTATAATAATGCATATCACAGCGCCCTCCTTTGCCGTTATTACCACATAGCACTAAATCGCCGGCGAAGTAAAATAATTATAAATTGGATATGCTAGCTTCAAAATAATTCGCCTAAATAACACCAGATGCGCTTGCAACACTGTTCTAAAAATAATCACAACTTGCATTGCAGTGTTGCCATAAGCGAAGCTTTACTATCACATCGGTCTTATCTACTACTATCCCTTTCCAAAGGAAGTAACACAGTTAATATAGACATTAATTGCCTTAATGTTACTAATCTCTTTTAAAAAAAACGCATTTACAAAATGTCACCGTTTAGTACAAATTTTGACCTGAAGGCATCTTGATCCAAACAAATAAACAATTGAAATGATACCTGACAAAGACTTTAATATTTTTAAATTTAAAAAGACAGCAAACGCTTTATAAAATACCGTTTATTTTAATAATCGTTGCCCGGGTAGGTGTTAAGGGTTTATTTAATAAATAAACAAAATATTTTAAAAATCTTATGTGGCAAAAAATCAATCTTCTTTGGTTTGGTTGGGTGCATTGCCGAAAATGATGTTTGGCTGCAACAGAATGAAACAAAAAAGAAAATATTTCATGTGCACATTTTTAACATTTTAACCGTTCTAACCAAAAAATGTCAAAAAGGTAATACACACATTCTTTTGTACTTGTTAGTGACTTCCCCTACTTTCAATTTGACCAAGATACCAACGTTTGGCTCATGTTATATTTGTATAATAAAAAAACTCGTGAGTTGACCATTTGTAGTTAAAGGAAAAAAAAACTGAATGAATACATCTGCACACTATCATCACACAAACTTTTGAAAATGTTGGTATTTTCTTACATAGAAATTGCATAACATTTGATTGTCTTAAAACTTTTATATTTTTATCTTGTCTTCGTTTTATTTGTAGCATTCTAAATTTTTTAGGCATAATTTGCAAACAATATAATATGTATGTATGTAGGTACTTTGTAAAAGGCAGAAATAAAAAACAAACAAAAAATATAAACACTCATCATTAGATTTAACGTTTAAAGCGTGAAGTTAACCGACAATATTTCAACAACACAAACATTAATAAACATTACAAACAAACTCCCACACAATTTTTCTAAAAAGAAAAATTATTTGATGAAACTCTTTAACCTTGATGACACTCATTAGAATAAAACATAATTTTTAATAAATAACAAAAAAACAGTTTATCCAAGAAGAGAAAACTTTCATGAAACTTAACACTCATGCACAATGTCGTTAGCATTTGAATCACTCTTCCTTGGTTTTGCTTGGCCTTAACATATTTTCAGCATTTATCTTCTTAGTAATGAAAGAAAAAAAAAATCACTAGTTGTCTAATAAGGAAGTCAGGAAAGTATGTAAATTTAGCAAATGCCTCCCATAAAGTGTGCAAAAACTCATCACTCAGTCTGTCTTTATGTCAAAATTCATAAGATCTGTTGTTTTTCTTTTTGCGCAGCGCTTAACCATGAGTAATCGTTTGTATGTTTCGAGAACATTTACATAAACATTGTTAGTTGCTGGTTGGGATTTTATGCCTCTCCAGTAAGTTGAGTTGAGTTGATTCTTCTTTCAGTTGCTCAATTTGAAACAAGTGGGTGGGTGGGCTGCTAACTTCAATCTTAATAATATTTTCATTTAGCTGCTCACTGAAATTTTAACAATTTTCTCGGGTGAATCTGACGTGTAAATATTTTGAGGTTAATTACTTGTCATTATATATTTGCCACTAGTGTATGAATTGTATATAAAGTGCAAAAGTCTTTAACTTAGTTCGTGGGAAATTGTGGGAGTTGTATATCAGCTGATTCCAAGGGGTGGTTAAATTTGTAAATTTGATATTGATTTTGAATAAAACACAAATTATTTAGGAAATTATTGTCATTTCTTTTTATTTTGATAATATTAGACCAAAATATCGGTCAACTAACCGCAACGACCTCGGCGGCACAACTCCATCTTATACTTCAAATTTTCGATGACGCTGAGGCATAATTGAGGTTCTATGCCTATAATGTGCCGAATTATCTCATCCCTTAGCTCTTGAATTGTTGATGGCTTATCGACGTGCACCTTTTCTTTCAAATAACCCCTAAGAAAAAAGTCCAACGGTGTCAAATCATATGATCTTGGCGGCCTATTGACATCGCCACCATGTGAGATCACACTGCCATTGAATTTGTCGCGCAAAAGAGTCGTTGTTTCGTTATCTGTGTGGCAAGTGGCACCGTCCTGTTGAAACCACATATCGTCCACATCCATATCTTCCAATTCGGGCCATAAAATGTTCGTTATCATCTCACGATAGCGAACACCATTCACAGTAACTGCCCGACCGGACTCATTTTGGAAAAAATAGGCCATATGATGCTGCCAGCCCATAAACCGCAACAAAATGTCACTCTTTGTGGGTGTATTGATTTTTCGACAATCACTCTTGGATTATCATTCGCACAAATGCGGCAATTCTGCCTGTTGACGAATCCACTGAGGTGAAAATATGCCTCATCACTGAAGATGATTTTCTTCGAAAATTGATCATCCAAGGTTGCAATTTCTTGCCACCATTCTCACCATTGCTGGATTCTGTATCTTTTCATGGTTCAAAATGAGTTAGTCTGAAATTGAACGACGTTTAGGTGTGTTTCCGCCCTTAAAATTTAACCACCCCATACAAGAGTTATAAAAATACAGAATACTACTTTTTTGGGTTGCTTTTCAAACTCCCTTCGTTTCTTAATATCGACTTTCGAAATCATCATTGAGATTCACGCCAGCCAATGCTGCACATTCAAGAGAAAACATACTGCAGTCTCAGCCTATCTAGAAACATCATCTTTCTCAATTTTGTTAATTACCGTATCCTGTCATCAGTGCAGTTATTCAGTTTAGGGCATTTCGATTGTATTTTTTTACTGTTTGTAGAAGATTCATCCACAGTGATTCCTTTTGAAGAGGTTTCAAAAGCTAACCTCTCCGCTTCTTGAGAGGGTTAATTGTTCGTACCCCCTATAAATGAAATTATATATTTCTTTAGCCAAATTTAGCCACTCTTATGCATGTCATGGATATTTCGAGAAAAATTCGTTAGGGAAGCTTTTTCAAGAATTTCAAAACTCTATACTGCGAATTTAATGATCTAATAGCAAAACAATCTCAAGGAATAAATTGTTTTCTATTTGTTTCAACACTTTTCTATTTATTTTAAGTCTGGCAAAAATTTGTTTAAACATTTACAGGTGTGATATTATGCATTGTAAAGTAAAAATAAAGAATTTAAAGTTCTAGGGTTATTGAAAGTAACTTTATTAAGATAACATTTTGTACTCAAGGCCACTTTAATATTTGTTTGTTGCGTTTATACAGTGATTTCTAACTGAACGGCGGAAGAGGGAGCCATAAGGCGATCAATTTTCCTTTTCCTTTTCGTTTTTTTTTTTTTTTTCAATTACCAATCGTATATGTGATAGATATCGATTTACTTGTCGGATAATGTAAACCGCAACCGGCCTTTAGTGTTGATATTTACGAAGTATGTTATTAAAATACATATGTATGTAGATGATAAGTATGCAAATGATAAGTTATAAATATGAAAAACTATATAGTTATTAATATGTCCTAAATGTTATGGGCCATATTTATAATAAAAATATTTTTGATGTATTAATGTTTTATATAAATTGTTTTATAAACAAGCTAAAGTCCAAAATGTTTTTACGAATAAAGACTAATAACGTTAAATGTGTAATTGTTTCTTATATTTTATTGTGTTTGAATTCGGGGCTTTAAGGTTTTTTTTATTTCATTAAAAAGAGATTAATCAAGTTGATTTTAAATAATTTTGCAAACAACATTTCAGCAAGTTTCTTACATTTTTTTGAACAATTTCCTTACTAAATCTTGTTTATCACTAACACGTGTTGCCAACTCAATATAAATTGCATGTCGGCAAATAACATTAAACATGCAACACTTCAATAAATTATCTTTAAATTAATAAATAACATTTTTTATTTGGTTTAAAGTATCGTTGTCAATAAAGCTTAGTTTTAATGCGAGAATATATTAAGAAACCTGACCAACTTAAAGATTTGTATTAAAGATAAAAAAAAAATTGAAAAACACAACATTAAATAAAGACTTTACTTTTCAAATAAATTCTAAAAGAACAACATTTAAATATTCCAATAAAGATATTCGAATAAATTTCTTTAAAAAGTATCACATTTCTGTTAGAATGTATTTAAATGGCAAATACAGCTGGAAAATATTGTCATAAAACTTAGTTGATACAAAGTAAAATCATAAAAAGTTAAAGAATTGTGTTAAACAGCATAAAATTAAAATTTTCATTGACAAAAATTATACGCTTTAGTTCCCCAAAATATATTTTTGTTTGCTTAGAATTTCATGTAGTCAATAAACTTTTTTCGGTCGACTTGTTTTCAAACATTTTTTAAAACAAACGTATGTACGTGTCGAGGGAGTATTCTTTAACACAACAAATTTTCGAATCAATTCAAGTTTCTTTTGTATTTTTATTATTTATGTCCTTTAGTTAAAAAGAAATTGCTTAAGAAATGTTTGAGGTTTCTCTTATTTATTGCACAGTTGCTTTGTTAGTTTGTAGCTCTTGATGTTTAGTACTGTCGACTGCGATGGACTGATCGGTCGTCAAAATACAAAAAAAATACAAAAAATGTAACTATTCGGAAGTACATAGAATAGAGAAATTTCTAAATTTTTTTTTGTTCTATTTTATGCATTTTCGTATTCTTTCTTATATTTTTTAGTGTTAATTTTTTAAAAATTTTAAAAATTTTTAAAAAGAAAGAAAAAAAGCTTTGTAAAAAAATTTAAAATATCTGCTTCTCATGTTAAAATTTTAGTTGAAATAAAAATGGCTTTTTAGTATATATTCGTTACGATAATCTGTGAATGTAATAATCGTAGTGAAAATAATAAATAAATTTCCATATTTATTGCTGAAGATAAGTAAAAAATTCATCGGAATATCGTACAAATTTTAGCATGTTATTATGATTTTAAGAAACTTTAAGCTGCGTTTCGCTGATTTCAATAAACTTGAGCCAATATCTAAACTTATTATATATAATCAGTTTGACTTTGATAAAGCTGCGATTCACGTGGACATAATATCGTTATGATAACATGCAACTAAATTGCGAATTACCGAGAGGTAAGGAAACCCTTTTGGAGATATATTGTTGCATGTCAGTATAATCGACGTTTGGAGTTTTAAAATTTTTTAAGAATAAATACCGTACAAGACTTACAGATTATAATCTTAATAATGCTGCATGCAAAAATCGGACAAAAGCATAAATGAAAAATTGCCGAAGAAATCTGCATACAAAATTGGGTAATATTTCTTCATATGAAAAATAACCCACAAATTTTGGGTGCTTTTTCGTCGTTTTTGGAGAATAATTCATTTTTATATTTTTGGGCGATTTTTTATTCACATAAATTTCCTTTCATATTTATTTTAAGGAACGCATACAGCAGCGATATATTTTACTGGAACCAAAAAGCTTCCTAACAGACTATAATCACAGAGTACATACAGAATTTGCAAGCTCAAAGCTTGCTTGATGATTTAAATCAACGGTTTGATTTAGTAACTGTTGTAGCGACCGCGGTTATGGTTACGCAGCATTTCCTTGGCAGCACCACCACGAGCTGCAGGTGTCGCTTTCTTGGAATTTGATCACAGATTATATACAGAAGTTGCAAGCTCAAATACACATGCCCTTACTAAAACTATTGACATTTTAAATATTTGTTTTAATAAGAAAACTAAATAAATTTGGCCAATAATTTATTTATATTTGGGTATATTTTTTCACAACTTTTGAGTCAAATTTCCATTATTCTTTTTTGGCCAATTTTTCATTTTTTAGGGTGATTTTATTCATTTGACTATTTTTCATTTTTGTCTTTGGGCGGTTTTTATCGGGTCATTATGCATACAGCCTCTTAATAATTGTTTGAGAATGATCACTACTCGTTATTCACCAAATCTAGAAAAACTATCAGAAGAAAAACAATATTATCCTCTAAAATAAATTTTCTCTTTTTTTTAATGTTTGTAAACTTTATGTTAGATTTGGTCTTTTTTTAATTTTATATTTATGAATAAATGAATATCTAAGTTTTATAGTTTGTTTTTTATTATAGAAATAAACTGTCTTAGTACATTAAATGTAACCTTGGAAAAATATGCAATAATTTTGAATTTTTAAATTGAAAATCGTCTAGTTTTTAACTCAAAAAAGACATCATTTTGAAATTTTTCCCAATAATTTAAATTTTTAACTAACTACTTCTAACTTCAAAAAAATATTCAGCTAAAAATGTCATAATATTAGAGCATACCACTTTTTTATGCATTTTTAGAATTTTAGCGATAGCTTTAGCTACGATAATTACTGAATATGGCACCAGGGTATCCAAACGCGCATTAATTTTTATTTCAAAATGCTTACAACTCGCTAATTTAAAAACATAAATTACTTATAGAAGCACAATTTTCTAGGTATAACTTGATCTTCAATTTTTAAAAATCGAAGAAATGTCAAGCCTTAAAAAAAATTAAGGTGCGAGATTCCCAAATTTAAGGACATATAGCGCCACCCTGGTAAGTGACTGATTTCTAGCTTCAAAACTTAAGTTTAGATACTTCTCTGTTATCAATAGGACTAGCCCTTTAAAAATTTGCTGAAATATTTCAAAAAATACATTAATTCTGTCCACAGTGCAGTGGTTTAATTCTAATTATTCGCTCTCTCTCTCTTTGATTTCATATATCGAAAACTATCCTAACTTTTATTAGGCTGTTAGTCGTAAGCTGTAATATGAAATGGTTTTATAAACATTTAGGGGCTTGTGAGCTTGTATTAGTGGCTGACAATGCAAGCTAGTGAAGGAAGTTATAAAAAAAAAACAAAAAACTATCAAAGAACAGAGACATTACAAATATTGTATTTATTTTGTCTTTCTACAAATTTAAAAAAAAAAACAATTAATTAACTTCATTCTAGTTGCACTGCAAGTTACCGCTATTAAAAATGTAGCAAAATATTTATAAAAATTTTCACATCCAAAACCACAAATACATTGTGTTTTAATTTTTATAACTGCGATTTAATTACTATGCATATTGTACATTCCTCTCCAATTATATACTTTATGACTTTATGAAACCTCAATAATTACTATATATCGCGTATAATATTTTCTATTCATATTTTTCTTGCTCTAGCGCAATAGCAATACATAATTTGGATAATAGTGATTCCCTAATATAAATAAAGTGTCAAAAACATTTTTAAAAGAATTTAAAGAGACAACCCAGGGGGAAGAATTAATAAATAAAAACCAAGACAAATATGTATTAAGATGCAACATGAATCCAACAGGCTCAGGCAGTATTTGTTGAAAAAAAGTTTCTTTTTTTTTTTAGTACAACAATGCAGTCATTAAAAGAAGTAAAATACAAATTTAAAATAATCTTTTGTCCAATAAAATTATTAGGTTTGAAACAAATAGAAAACTATAAATGCAATCAGAAGCGATCGCCATCAAGAGTAAGCAAACAAATTTTTGAAGTTTTTATGGAAATCAGACGGTAAAACTTGTTTGATTTGAGGCCACAACAAACTCAAAACATTATTAATGAATATTATGTCTATTAACAGAAATGCTATAATCCAGTTTATTCAAACTTTATTGTAGTTTTTAACTATTTAGGTATTTTGTTTTTAATAATATATATGTAATTTTAATCTCTTACAACAAGTCAAGTTATAATTGGTCTTTTATACTTTCAGAAATGGTAGATATTTTGTTTAAATTACACATAATTTCTGTTAGAGAAAGTCGTGACTTGAAAATATTTTATTCAAAAATGTTTAGTGTCATTTCTTAGAGATTTATTTACTTAAGTAAGTTTTGAAGAAAAACGTACGTCACTTACAGAAGGTTAAACGTTTTCGTTGAGACTGATGATAACTGAAGCACTATAAAAGTAAGAGTCTTACAATTGTTGTGAAGTACATTCAAAGCAAAATTGAGTGAAATATTGTCAGGACGTTGCGGGCTCAGCTAGTTTTTAAATAAAATATTAAAGCTCCTGAAAGTTAAAGGGTGTTCCGATAGTGATGTGATTTGGATGTATACGCCTTAGTTTTAAACCATAATAGGCAGACTTTTGAAATTTTTACAGAAGATGTATAACTAAAACAAATAGTAAAAATTCAAAAGTGTTCCGACAGAGACGTGATTTGCATGAATATGGCCACATTTTTTAACCATAATAGGTAAAATCTTGAAATTTTCACCATTGCCTCTTCTGGCAGTGTCCTGATTTTCACGTATATGGACTACGATGTGTTGCCACGGCCGCTATTACAATTAAATTAAAGGGTGTTGCCACAGTTACGTATATTGCCTTAAGAATCGCAATAGGTAGGCTCCTGAACCGGCAGTGAAGCGATTTTCGTGATTACGACATTAATTTTTTGAACTTAAATTTATTTTTGTGGAAGTGACACAAATCGACGTACTTATGTACCTATGTAGCCTTGATTTTGAACTGAAATGAGAAGACACTTTAAATCTACACAAAGTATGTATAATTTGTTCTCTATAACAAGTAGAAAAAATGAAACCAAAAATTAAAGTGTATCGTGAAAGTCAGACAATTTTGCTCGAATCTTTAATTGAACAGTAATAAACTACGTGCGTGAGACTTACTCGCACTTGACTGATTTTTTAAATACTTAAAAGCTTACAATAGCCAAGCCAATTGATAATTATTAGGTAGTTTGAGAAATTGAAATAGTAAAAATTGCCAGCACTATCAGAAACCTGTCGTTACTCCTAATCTAGACTCAAATTGTTTTTATAAACGTGTATTAGGTGAAACTTTTTTTGATGTAAATTAAATTTTTCGAAAAAAGTATTCCACTTTCTACTTTCTGTTTACCATTTTTATTTGTTTGCCCCTACCATACCCAAACCAAGAATGGATTTAATTTAAGCCAATATTCAATGTTTTGAAAGAGCTTTTTTTTTGTCCACTAAAGTAACAACGTAACCCAATCCTGAAATTAAATTTTATCCCACTTCTAACGTAGTTTGAAGAATTTGGTTGGAACTGGGGAAGGGAGAATCATTATAAAGTAATTTTTCTCTTATATCTTGAAAGCTATAACCGTGAGGGTCTTTATGCATATACATATACATATGCATTATTAATTATCAATTATTTTAGAAGCAAGGTACAGTCAGGCAAAAAACATACTATAAGAAAGACATCTTAATGTTTGCGTTAATTCCTAAATTAAGTTATATAATTGGCAATGGTAAAATAGATAGATACTTTTATAATTTTTAGTGCGTAATTTAAACGTATTTTCATTTCTATTATCTAAATTTAATTCGACACTCAAATACACATTGTAATTTTATGACAGCACTCAATATGTCACAACTACATGCCAGCAACTCAAAACAAACAAACAAAGATGATACATGCTGGCCATTTCAAGCCAGACGACGATTAGGAAGAGGATGATGGTAACAATAAAGGTTCGCAAGTTGGTTCTTTTTTTGATTGTTTATTGTTGGTGGCATTAAGTAGCAAGTGTGAATGTAAAGGCTGTATAAATAGTGGAGTATAGAAATACAGTTAAACCTAAAGTAACCTTGGTTATGTTTTTACTTTTTAAAATTATATACCTATGTATGTGTATATGTACAATTTATGATAATTTATAAGGATTAAAAATAGCATAAAATGGAAAACAAATTGAATAGAATTTTGTCGGTTACAAATAAAAACAAAAATAAAAACTTCCCCTAATAAATTTGTTAAATTGTTTTCATTAAGTTTGTATAAACATTTTAAACGATTTGTTCTTGTTTGTATATTATTAACAAATAAAACTACAAATGTACGAGGGAAAGCAAGCAAGTCGTAACAAACACGAAGACAACAACATGTCTTTCGGATTGACTCTTTTTAACGAGAAAGTCTTCTTTTAGTTTACCTAACGAACAACCAAGTTTTTTTAAATCCTTCTTATATGTAGGTTCGATTTTTTTTTCTCCGAGCCACTTCTTTAAATTTAGAAACCAAAAAAAATCCCTAAAGGCGAAATCCGAAAAAAGGTATATTTTCCTAATCGTATTATTAGGACGAAATACTCTAGTTAATTTTTATGTTGACGTATGTCAACAGCTCATGGTTTGTTAAGTACCGCCAGCAATCCTGCATCATGCTGCTCATAGAGCTTATACAACTGTTCAACGAATGCACTAATGTCACGATGCTTGCTTCCAGACGGCTGGAGTTGCCGGAAGGATTTTGTTCTTTAATTTCCTGCTGAAAGTTTCAATTCTAAAACAGATTGAGGTAGAGGTGGTGGTTTCAGCACTGGGGCACGATTAGTTTTTAAAATATCTGCATATGAAACATTTTGAGCGGTTGGCTGGGGTAACAGCAAGTAATAATCGTTTGTTTGATATTGTGCCTGCTTGGGAGTAGTAACAACATTTTTGATAGCCTACTTCACCATTGAATAAACAGGGCAAACTCTGTAGTTAGCAGTGTGATTTCCATCGCAATTCAGAAATATACATTTTTTAATTTCATATTGCTCTTTTCATGATTATGAAAAGACATAACAGCTTGCCCTCGTACGTGCGTTTAAAAATAAAATGCTATTAAAATTTTATTTTAAACACAAACGACTTAGAGAAAATTCCCAAATAAGAAGAACAAATTGTTGTGAACATGCACAAGTTGCAGTTGCTATTGTTGTGGTTGTCAACACTGTAATAACTTAGAGGCTTTTTCGGTTTCTGGTATATTAATGGTACATTGATATAAAAATATGTTGTTTACAACATTATAAATACATAAGTATGCTGGAACACGTTGTGGCACGAGTGCATTTTGACATTCAAAAACTTTGATTTACATACATATGCATGCATGTATGTATGTATGTACACTAACTACATATTTATATGTTTGGCTGTGAAAATATTTTTGGGATGAAATTAAATTTATTCCTAGGGAAATAACACAAAGTAGAGTTTAAAACATTTTAAGTTCAAAACGATTTCAAGTAGTTGCTGGGAAAGGGTGATATGTAAATACAGAAAGTGTCGAGAGATCACACATTAAATGATTGCTTTTTCATATCTAATACTTTTTTCAAATATCAAGGGTTAATTAAACATATAAAATTATGAAAACAAATTTATTAGGTCTCTTTTTATTCATTTGTTTATTACTAATGTGTAGGTATCGAAGTATGTAAACCAAACACAACACTATTTAAATGTTAATGTCTTTAATACAATTAAATGCAAAAATGCAACAAATGTTTTTGCATTTACACTACGCTCTACTTACTGAATACAGTAGCACGTGGATTTATTATTTAATCCCATGTACACACATACAGCACTTTAGTTTGTTTTACAGTCTAAACAAAAACCTAATAGCGAGAACGTACATTTGAATATGCGAACCAGTGAACCATCCATTCAACCACCTACAACCTCTGCTCAAAACTTTGCAAACAACAACAGCTTGATGACAAGTGATACCTCTCCATGACTTATCGTCAGACAAGTGAGTGTCATTTTGTTGATAGAGTCTGTCTTCCTGACTGTTTGTATAGATGCATCTCGTACATATGATATTAATTCTTAACCTTCGCTTTACAAATAACTTTTTTAATTTTTTTTAATTGATTTAAACAAAAAGAATTTAGAAAAAATATGATAAAAATTTAAATTTTTATAGGATTCTTTTTATTTTTTCAATTTTTTTTCACAGTTTACCAATACCCACCCAAGTGATACAAAATAAATTTTTATCTCTATTAATTTTTAGAATTGCCTCACAGATTTTGCTCCAATGTGCTCCTGTTATATTATAAATACATGAGGCAAGAGCGGATGTATCCAAAATGTTAAAGAACGGTGTCAATGGCCACCTAAATGTTGCTCCTCTTGTGGAATACTGTGAAAACATTTTGGCATCGTATCCACACCTTCTTTAGTTTCGTTACAATATAGTTTAGTTATAATAAAAAAGATGTAATTTTATCTTTGCGAATTATTGACAATAGCACAACTGATTCATTTTGGTTACACCTCCGGAAAAATCAAACAAACAAACAAACTTACAATTCTCGAAAACCACAAGAAACTGACTTTCCCGGAAAACCTATAATCTTAACCTAAACAGAGGGTATACCGTTTTAAAAAGCAGATTTATACCAACAATTCACAAGTAATTTGAAGTCAATCGGAGCAACCGCTTAGGAGATAACCGGGGTTTCGCGAAATAATTTAAAAATCAGTAGTTCATTTCAACTTCTACGAAAACCAGACTTCTCCGGAATGACTTTAGGACGGTTTAAACTCTTTGGTTTTTATTTGGTTTTTTATTGGTCCTACGACGGTCAACTTTCTCTCTGACTAATGAATGTATTGATGGAAACTTTTCTATGGTGACATTTCCTTGGGAGTTTTTATACATGCCCACCAACTCTTTTGCTATACGCTCGCTTTGATTTATATAATCACATGCCGATTTTTATTCCATATTTAGCTGGCTTGGAAGGCAAATAGCGTAAAACGAGTTCGGCCCTCGAAAACCAAAGAGTTCCTCGTCTACGGTTATATACTCATATGATCGATAATGAGCTCTTAATTTGGAATTCACCATCTGGAAATCATCTCTTATAGGTGATGAAAGTAACGTGACGTATGTTTTGGAAAAACTTCTTATAACTACCCAAAATACGCCGGCGTAGAAGTTTTTATGATTTGAAAAATAGTTTCTACTTCTTAAGCTTTTTTACAAATGCGATAAGACATTGCAAGAAGATAAACAGAAAGGAATTTCGCTAAACCTTCATGAAAAATGGTACACAATAATTGAAACATTGCACAAGAGTGCTTTGGAATACGGATATTACAAAGATGCCAGTAACTTAAATGAAGCAGTTAGATTTTATTATGACTTTAATTTTATTTCGACGGAATTAAAAAGTAAAATACATATATTATTATTAAAAGTATATATATAAAAGTATTGATATACCATGTACAAAAAACTTTTGGTAAAGCGAAGGTTAATCATAGATGTCAAGTCTTTAAAAAAAAAACAGCTTTACTGTAAATAAGGTCTGCGGTTCATTTTTAATTGGTTTTGTCTTAAAGTTGCTTTAACGGAGCTTTAAAAGAAATTTCATTCGTTTAGCATGAAGGGAAGGTATTCTGATAGAAAAATACTCAAAATTATTGAGACAAAAACCTGGTTTTAAATTATTCGAAAAAGTACTGAAATATAATCTGTATAAAATAATTCCCATTGAAGTTTAGTCAGTTTGTTTGTGTAGTGCATGTTAAAATTTGCAACAAAACATATTCGTAATTGTTAAAAAAATGTTAATGATATTACTCGAAAAATTAATTGAAAAGTAACTAAAATACTCAAAATTAATGACAATAACATTAAAAATTAAAAATCTCGGTTTGTCCGAGAATTTTTTTTACAGTGTAGTGTAAATTAATATACATAGTATGTTTGGCAAGCCGCTTGTGTAGTATATTTGGTCCTTTGTAATGTTATTTGGTTCTTTGTTTTAAGGTTTGAGCAAGTAATTTTATGTTTTGTGGGAGTCATCCTTTTTCCTTTTATCTACTTAATGTACTTAAGTATTAAATTGTTTAGCACAGCAATTAATTCTGAAATTCTTAACAATAAATTAACTTGTCTTTCTGTATGTCTGTATGTCTGCCTGTCTGAAAGTTTTCAATTTCATAAACATTGTCATCAGCTTATGACAGTTAAGAGAAAACAGAAATAGGTACTGTCTTTTATTTACATATGTACATAAATATTTTTAATTGTATTAAAGGTACAGCAATGTTAAATGAAATTAAACAATTTTCTTAATCAGCAAAAATAAATGCTAAAAAAAACTAAAAATTAATTTAACAGAAAATTGCAATTTTAAATGTTTAGCAACAGAAAATAATTTTGTTTTTTATTGTTCTGAATATACATAGGTACTTACTAAAACCGACAACAATTCGTAACAGCAGCAGGCAGCAACAACAAACCACATAATGAATTTTCAACGTAATCGCACAGTGTTAATCGCAATGCAAACCATGTTGTCTCAGGTCAGTGGCTCATTGATCGCACATGCAAAAAACAAAAAAAAAAAAACACCACCACCACCAGCAACAACAAAAAGAAAACAAAAAATTTATTTTTAAATATAAAACACATAAAATTTAAAACTTGTTGAATATTTTTTATTTTCTTTTTTGCTTTTCGGTCTGTTGTTATTTTTGTTGTTGGATGGGGCTATTAAACAAAAATTTCGCGCTTCATATAATGTTGTGCACTTGTTCTTAATTTTTTCCTGTTTCTATTTGATTTTTGTGGAGTTCAACAGTTCAATTCTACCATTTGTTTTGATTCAAATATTCGTGCAATGCCATTCTAGACAGCTTTTGTTTTCTATTGTAACTTTTTTCGGCTCCTACTTTGAGTTAATGAAATATGTAGTCTATGAAGTATTTATTAGAAATGTATGTAAATATTTGAATATTTGGAACGAACTATAAATTATATTGAGAGACATTAATCTTATTGTTGTATGGAAAGGTTAGAGAGCAAGAGAGAAAGTTAATTTATTGTCAACTATACAACATTTACTTCTCAAGTTTCTAGGTTTAAAAAAGAAATAATTATTAAAAAAAGAAACAGATAATCTTAACTTGAATCACTGAATGAACAACAACAATTTAGCTATCAAAGCAGTTACATAACACCAAGAATGATAGAAGATAATCCTTGCATAACACTACATAACCAAATAACAAGGATAAGACAAAGGCTTCTGCCGTTTAAAAGTTTACATCTGAAAGTTAGAGGTTAAATTTGTAAATACTTATGGAGAACCGGCATAGAAAATTATACGACCCTTTATTTGACGCATAGGACATGTTCAGCAGACTTATGTAAAATGCGACAAGGAACAATTTAACTATCTACCTCTTCTATAAAAACAGGGATATACTTAGGTAAATTCACAAACTTATTAAACTGGAAGCACTGAAATGAGCCAACACTTATAACGCAAAATGGATGGTAAAAATGTGTGTTATGTATTCAGTAATGAAACATTTTTTCATAAAAAGTTACATTTTGAAATTTTATCTTTAAAATTGTTGGTCGTCTTTTGCTGGTAGTCTGACCCGTAAATGACAAGCAACTAAGTATAAATTTATACATCTTAAATAATGTCATAAACCTCTTTTATTATGTTTTTTTCGAAACTTTTCTTATTTATGATAAAAATGATGCTTTAAATATAAATTAAAATTTGTATGTGTACACTTTGTGATAAATTTCAAATGTAGTAAATATCGTGTTTAATTTTCTTTTTAAATATTGTTATAAACTAACTGGTCACATTGGCACAGTATTAGAGATGTCAAGAATATATGTCAAGTAAGTTATGTCCAAATTAAAATAATATGTTAATTTAAGAACACGCGGCAATCTGGGCTAGTCCCTGCAGTTATTATACATAGATGCAGTTATTGTCTTTATTTATTTATTAAATGTTACAATACAATTGCAGATTATATTCTAACTTGTTGTAGTTAAAAACCCAGAATCTTAGTTGGAAATCAAACCCACAACCCCTAGGCCGACGTACTAGTACACTTTCCCACTAACACACTTGGCACTTAGTTCTTGTCTTCAGTAATGAAACATTTCACAGATAATACATAATTTTTCAGGGGCACCTAGTTATTCTCTTATTATTTTATGTCAGGTATCAAAAGTTAACGAAAGTTTGGCTAAATATAAGAAAATTATACATGGTTACGTGGGGCTTCCAAAACTTACGAAAAATGTAAAAACTGTAACCAAACTTGTTGAATTTCGTTGAACTCGGCGTTTTAAATTCTTAGTTTTCCTCATATGCTTTTGAGAAGACACATTGACTTATTGGAAACTTTGATGCGAAGATGTGACAAAACTTTAGGATCTAATTACTAGTAGCAAAACGAAACATTTTTTTTTTGTTGTAATACATTTTTCAATTGAAAAATTTTAATTTCTCTTGACATGTGTATCTAACGCCATCGTTCCTAATAACATTTTCCAT
This sequence comes from Phasia obesa, assembly GCA_949628195.1. Lineage (NCBI taxonomy): Eukaryota > Metazoa > Arthropoda > Insecta > Diptera > Tachinidae > Phasia > Phasia obesa. Next base: position 151,702,793 of record OX451215.1, read on the forward strand.
TAAGTGTCATATATTATTTTTAGATTCAGATCGCCAATATGTCCAGGGTTTCCACTAACTACAAACGAGATTGCAAAATGTTCACTTAACTTTACAGACGGACTTCGTTTCAAAACGGACGAACTATTCCCTAAAACCTACCCTTTCCTCTACACTGATAACCACTGTTGCCATTTTAGCTATTTTCTCGTCAAATCTAGCGATTTTTATTCTTGTTTAGCTAGAAAAAATATGATTTAGCTATTAGCGGGAAATCTAGCGATTTTTCAATGGCAACTTAAATCATTTAAGTGATTTTAATTATTTAATTTTATCAACACTTTAAGCTCGAGTCTCGAATAACGGTAGTTTTTTATTTCATAAAAGCAGAAAGCATAGACAAACAATTGTATTTTGATTTGGTTTGTGATGAAAAAATTTTGTTAAAAAGTAAAAAATTCCGTGATATTAATACTAAAAGTTAACTGGTTCTCATGGGCCCTAAATATAATCAAAAATTTCGGCTTGAGTGGCTACAGCATGAGAAATTAAATCAATGGGTGACACAGGACAAAAAAGATGAAACTAAAGGATACTGTAAATATTGTCGGTGTTCGTTGTCTGGAAAGTTATATGACCTGCTGAGTCATGCCGAAACTAAAAAACATAAATCAGCCGCTTCACTCAAAAGTTCGTGTTGGAGAAAATTAGAATTTACTCCAATTGTTGCTGTTGATAATGTAAAGAGACAAGAATTGGCTTTAGCTTTGTTCGTATGCCAACATACATCAAACAATTCTGTGGATCACCTCAACGACTTGTGCAAGAACAATTTTAATGATGCAAACAAAATACGTATTCACAGAACCAAATGCACCGGGCTAATCAAGAATATTTTAGCTCCTCACTTCGTAAAGGAACTACGAAATGATATTTCTACGTCCAGATTCAGTATATTAGTGGATGAATCAACGGATATTGGTGTCATTAAATTGTTAGGTGAGTTTATAAATAACAATGAGACAAAAAAAAATGAAGTAAAAGTTTCTCTCATACCACTGATAGGTACTATCGTCTAAAATAACACTCTGTTTTTGGAATTTTCAAGACTCCCCCAAAATCTTGAGTTACGGATAAAAACCGGGTTTTCATACGCGTATGCACTTATTACCCTCTAACTTAGACTAATACCAACTCAAGATTTTGGAGGTGTCTTGAAAATTCCAAAACAGAGTGTTGTTGTACACGATAGTACCTATCAAAAAAGTGGTATGAGATCCCAGAAACATTTACTTCATTTTTTTGTCTCAGTGTGTAATTTTAATGTACATAGTAAAATAAATATTTTTCTTTCAGGTATTGTAATAATTTATTTTAGTACCACAAAACAAAAAGTTGTGTCAACATTTTTAAGTTTAGCTGAAGTGACTGACACGACCGCAGAAGGTATTTCAAAAGTTATTTTGCAAGTATTAAAAAACTACAATCTAGAACTTCAGAACCTACTTGGTATTGGTACCGATAATGCCAATGTCATGGTGGGCAACAGGAAGAGCGTCTTCACAGAATTGAAAAAATATGTTCCAAACCTTATTTTAATAAGATGTGTTTGCCATTCTATTCAGCTGGCAGTGACCCATTCTTGGAAGCTTTCCATGCCAAACTGCCTGGAATACCTAACAAATGAAACTTATAACTGGTTTTCAAGAAGTTATACAAGACAACAAAGTTACAAGCACATTTTCGAAGCAATAAATGATGGAGAGGTACAGAGCATGCATACATATGGGTTATACATATATTTTTTTCATACTTAAAATGTTTTATTCTAGGAACCTTTAAAAATAACAAATATTTGTGATACTCGTTGGCTTTCAATTGAAGTTTCAATATCCAGAATAGTGGACCAGTGGATTGAATTGCAAACACATTTTGGAATAGCAAAAACATATGAAAAATGTTTTATGGCTCAAAACCTTTACGAACTATATAATGAAATAAATCTAAGCTATTTGTTATTCCTTCGTCCAATATTGACTAGAATTCAAGTTTTAAACAAAAGTTTTCAAAGTCAAAACTGCGACCCAACAAAACTTCTTAATGACATGGAACTGGCTATAAATTTCTTAAAGCAGTTTGTCATAAACCCCACAATTGAAATTGATGTTATAAATATAGATTTCCAGCAGTATATATGCTACGATTGCTATTTGGGATATACATTTGAAACTCACGTTAAACGCTTAAAAGATCAAGGACAGTTGGATGACGCAAGTGAATTAAACATTCGCAGTTCGTGTATTAATTTTGTTGTAAATTTGATTTTGGAAATAAAGAAAAGGTAACATTTAATATATAACTGTAATATAAGGTAATATATGTATTTTTATATTTGCGCAGATTACCTAATAATTACAGAATTTTAAAGTTAGTCAATTTACTTTCCGTTGAAAATGCATTGAAACCAAATAAGAACAATTTATTACCTCTCTTATCAATTTTTAATACCAAATCCGATCTGATTGATACTATAACTAGCCAATATTTAAACATACGTTATGTTAAATGGACAGAAAATAATTTGACTTGTTCATTTTGGGCCGAAGTTTTAAATTTTACCGATTCTGCTGGAAATATTCCTTTCAAAGAGCTGGCTACATTTGCTATTGATGTTTTATCACTTCCTTGGTCGAATGCCGATGTTGAAAGGGTTTTTAGTCAACTCAATATTGTTAAAAGCAAGTTAAGAAATAGGATAATGACTAATACAGTAAATGCAGTTTTACACGTAAGGTAAAGTTTTCTAAATTAAATTTTCTACCTTTTTATTAATTATTCATTTTATATACATATATATGTATATTTACAGATACGGTTTGAAATTAAAAAATAGATGTTGTCACGATTACGAGATACCAATATCAGTTCTGTCAAAAGTAGGGACAAATACTACTTATGAAAATGTCGATGATTGGATCCAAATTTTAAGTTAAATACAAATTATTTTAACAAAAATTATTTAATTGTTAAGTATTGAATACTTATTTATGTGTATGAACTTTGTTACCTGAATTACTTTAATTTTTTTAGTTTTTATATAAAATATATTAAATGTTTTTTTGTATTTACTAATATTCTTATTCATATCAATTTTCAAATCTTTATAGAATCGTTATACACCTAATTTCCTATGAAAGATTTGTAAAAAGTTTATAAAAAAAATTTTTTTTAGCAAAATTTCAAGAATTTAGCGATAAATTATAGAATTTTTGATATAAATAAATAAAAAGCTGGAAATTTAGCTATTTTTTTTATAAATTTTTCAGTTATTTCAAAAAGAAAAAAATTTTTGGCGATTTATCGCTAAATTTTTTAATTTCTTTTTAATTTAGCTATTTTCTAGCGATTTTTCACCCAAATTTAGCGATATTTTTCGGAAAATAGTTGGCAACAGTGCTGATAACTTGTTATTTGATACGACTAAGGCTTGCGGGCATCGGCGGTGGTTCGTTGCAGTGCTAACGACAGGGGACAAATAAGTTTGTACCAGTGTTTGAAGAGTAGGTTATCAACAAGGCTCAGCTTGAATGGCCCTCACTATTGCCACCCCTAACCGTGGTATTTTTAAAGTGAAATGTTATTAGAACATTCCTACTCAATTTATAATTTACGACTACCTTAGTGCGTTTACTACCAATTACTTTCGAGTCCCGTGGGGTCTAATGCGAAGATTCCCCTAAAGTAATATGTATCACATGGTCGTAAGCCTTATGCACGCCAGAGCATAAAATGTGCGTCTCAACTTCTTCCAAGAACAATTTGCAAGTGTTGTCAAACGAGTACTCGTACATGCTTTTTTACACGTCTCTAGAGAAAACTATCTAATGACGTTAAATCGCACGGGAAAGCTGGTCAGTAAATGTAGGTCTATTTCTTTAAATAATCGATCGTCAAATGTTTATTGTTTCAGTACTGAAGCCATATAAAGTTTAAAAATATGAGTTATTAATTGTACAACATTCTGGACATTATTATTTTTAAAGACATATGGAACAATTATCTTACTTGCCCTTGAAGCCACGGTGATTTTTTGAGATGTAATGGTGTATCGATAATAACTTGTGGAATGTTATCGCGGGAACTTTGCTTATTGAAAAAACCACTTTATCACAATTGTAGTTCAAATTTAAAACAGTTTGCAAGCGCTGCTTTGGCCGGAATCTATTCATGATGAATTGCCAAACTAACTCTTAAGCAACTAAAAATTTGCAACAACACTTGTATTGCCACTTTAGAAAAAAAACACCCTTTATTTATAGTGAAATTTATTTCACTTCTGTCAATTAAAGATTTATAACTTTTCAATTTTGACTTTTATTAATATTTAGCTGTTTTTTTACTAAATCAATTACAAAAAATTCATGCACATACTACATACATATATGTATGTATATACTGCTTGCAAAGGAAAACATCAGTGATAATCAAAACAGCTCTGGTAATTAATAGTCAGGCAAAACTGGGTGCAAAATGATGACCAGTTAAACTAGACCAGAAGGCCAAGATGATAAAGTAGAAGAAGATGCAACAAAAAAAAAACAATATTGTAAATTTTAAATTTTCAATTTGTTACGCATTTGCTGACAACATTTTCCAAACATTTTTCTTTTTTTCTAATTAATCTTTTATAAAACAAACTAGCTAACAAATGAGATAAATTCCAGAAAAATTGGTTAGTGTTTACTATACTTGCTTATGGACATGAATTTGCAATTTGTTTACAGTTTCGAGGTTGGTTTCTTCTTCTACTTTCTTCTCAGACGATGCACAGTTGAACGCATTCTATTGACAGTTTTGACAAACTTCGGCCGGAATTACCCGTGGCTCCTAATAATATTACATGAGAAAAGAGCAACGAAATTTATTCTTTAACAGTTATCTTTGTATGTATGTTTGTTTTTACAAAAAAGTGTTACATGATGATACTTTTTTTTTTTTTTTTTGTAAAATAGGTAATTAAAAAAGTAACATACATAAGTTTTTTACAACGCTGTATGTGCTGTATGTGTGAACCCGGTACACAGGCGGTGTGAAAATTTTTAACTTTGTTTTTATTTCGTTTTTTTTCGTTTTTTTTAATAGGAGCATCCGAACATTTAATCAATTTAATGATATTGATGTTCGATTTCTTTTTTCATAAATTGTAAACAATTTATTTATGTATGTACACACTTTTTGGTAATATCTATACGAGGTCAATCTCAGAATTACAAAACCTTGCAAGGACAACACTAAAGTAGTTTTTAAAAATATGCTTTCTTTCTATACTTTATTCTGTCTTTAATACCCTGTTAACAATTTTTTAAGAAATTTTTGAGTAGCGGTCCAGAAAATGCATTACATTCTGCTGGTATCTGAATATTTTTTGAAAAATATATACATAAATATTTTTGAAAATTCTGTTGCTGGTGCAGATAGTAATCAAAATTCCGTACAAAACAGCAATTTTGGGATTTCAGCCTGCCTGTCTGTTCGTCGGTCTGTGTTTGAATCCCCAAAAAACTACTGGATGAATTTGAATAAAATTTGGTAGGAGGTACCTTAGTATCACGATTCAAACATAGTGTACTTTTTTCCGAAAAAATATCTGATTTCCAAAAGCAAATAGAGAAAAAGTATTGAAAATAGTAAATGCCTTTGTCTCTGAGTAATAATCCAGGGATGGGTACCTCTATATAAAGTAAATACGTAAAGCATAAGTGAAGCTCAATAAAAGTAAAAGTCTTAAACATTTGTGTGGATTACTTTCAATGCAAAGTCAAAATAAAATATTGCTGTGCCCATCACAAAGTGATGCTTATTAAATTAAATTGAATTGAATTTTTATTTGCTCTTAAAAATAAGATATTTTTACGAGAAGAAGTATCCTATATTTGAACCGCAGTATTAAATATGGTAACTCCTCACAAAATTTTATTTTAATTTATTCAGTAGTTTTTACGTGATGCCAACATAGTCAGACGGACAAACAATTCGTCAAAAGAAATGAAAATATTTAATTTCTTTATTATATATGTGTAGATGTTGTGATCTAGTTATTAGCCTTTAAGTTAAAAGTGGAAGAGGGCTGCTCCAATAATATAAGCATAACTTGAAAAGAAGGGGCTTTTATGATTTATATTTTCCCATTAAGTAATCATGAAAAAATCGATGTCGAGATTTCAACGGGTTTTTACGTTTTGAGGTTTCCTGAATCCATTTTTACTATTTACGCGGTGATGTGGGTGGGTTGTTTATGCCACTGTGAAGGCTGCACTGGTCATACCGTCTGACATACTTATTGAAAAATTGCCAATTTTTTTGCCGGCATTATATTCTGCTTTATGATATACATAAATACACCTCATGTGGACACTACTTAACTCTAATTAACTGTTTCTGTACTTCTGGCACTGCCTTCGTAAATCTATTATACTATTTTTTCTAGCCCATATTGAAAACCCGTCAAATTTAGTTGCATGTGTGTGTGTTTTTCTCTTCTGTTTTTGTTTAGTGACGACATTTTTTTCATATTCGTGTCACTTTATGATTTAATTGAAATTTTGTGGCAGACGTTAATAAATATGATAAAACCTATTAATATTATTTTCTACAAGATACATAGTTGCTATTTTACTTGTTGTTTCAAACTGTTGTTTTGTTTTTTTTTATCGCTAGACTAGTTTTCTATTGTGTTGTTTTGCTCTTTGAGCGATTCAAGAGTTTAGACGCTTTTTTATAAATAAATAAAATAAATTATATATTTTTAGCAGTTAGATATGTCAAAAATAAAAGCCGGTATGATTTTTATTTGCCGGTTGCAATTAAATTGTTATTTATGATTGTATACAATTAAAAAAAAAAATAAAACAGTAACATTTATCAATTAAATTGCTGAAGCTAAAGTCTTAATTGAATAATATTTCCTTAATTTAATGAACTTTCAGCAAACCGAAATATATATTTGCTAATACGAGTAGATTGAAAGAAATGGCAACATTTTTAACCAAGTGGCCATACATACATTTTTCTCACACACACATACATTATTCAAATTAAGTCATAAATTTTAACAAACGTTTCCTTCCTCCTGTCGCCAAACATCATTGTTTTTAAAGATCATAATTCAATGATGATGGACTAGAAAGAAAAGCTTAAAAAATTACATTTTAAGTGAATCAACGCCTCTTTGTAAATAGCTAATGTACATACGTGAATTATAATCACCAACTTTGCTAGAAAGACGTAATCAAAGAAAACTTGAATTTTTCCCACTTTACACTAACATTTCATTGATTTGTTCAAAAATAAATTGAATATGCATTTGCATATCACGAAAACACTGAAGTGAAGAAAAGAACTAGTTTTTGGAAAAAAGAAGCTTTTACAGACAGCAGTGTCTTTATACATAAATATTTTAAAATTCATTGCAGTTTAAGATTTTTAAATTATCATGAAACGCCTTTTAAATCTTCCCCCTTTCCTTAGTCATCCCATTACTTGCCAACACGCGACCAACTTCTAGATCTTTTAAAATGTGTTTGATCATAAGCTAGACAGAGGGTGTTTTCTTGAAAGGCGCTGAAATAATTTAAACATTTAATAAATTGGTTGCGTGTTAGGAAATTACTAGAAAATCATTTAATGCTTAAATTGAGCATTTTTCGGCCCGTTTAACATAGTTTTTATTTTTTTACGCATTTCAGTATATTTTGAATTTTATAAATAAAAGGCAATGATTTGGAGTTTGATAGTCTGCTGTTTGTTTAACAAGAATATTTAAATTAATTAAATTAGTGAGTTTTTATGAACTTTCACAAATTTAGATTTAAATAAAGAGTTGAACTCTTTTAATTGCTATGAGTAATCAATAAATTATATCTCAAGATTTTATAATAAAAAGTACATACGCACATGCAGAGTTCTTCATCATCAAGTTTACCTTATGAAAACTATATTGTTAAAAACTGCATCACGGCTTAAAAGATAATTTATACTTGTCAAACCACCATTTTCATTTTTCATCGCACTATACAAACATTACTTGCACCAACACGAGGTTCTAGTTCTATTAGGTTTTTCTTTGACGAGGACGGATAGTCATTGAGAAGCAGCAATATTTCCCGCTTTTGTTTTTATACAAAGAAAAAACCCAAAAAAGAAAAGGATTTGGATTTCGGGATTTGGTGAGAGAATGACGTGTGTGGTCTTAAGTGGCACTGCTTCCCCACATTTCTGATATATTGTATCTATGGGATGAAAAGTCTTAATTACTGATAACAATTAATAAAAAAATGTTACTTTTAAAAGCGCATAATTCCTTAAAAATTTATTAAATTAATATTTTATGAAAGAATCATAAAATATTTATTTTCAAGAAATATAATAATCCAAACGGATTATTTTGGGGAAAGCAAATCCATATGGCTATTTCACTGATGCTTAACCAGATCGTCAGTTGATTTTTCAAACTTTCTGATTAAAAACCCATATTCTTATTCCCAAAACTTAACAAGCCAAATGAGAAGTTTAGATAAACTAGAAAACAAGAAAAATCAAAATTTCTAAACAAAAACCCTTAGTAATCATTTCAAATTAAAAAATTATACTTGAAAGAAAATATATATTTTATGATTCTTTCATAAAATATTTATATAATAAATTTTAAAAATAATGTTATACAATTCCGAATATAATTTAAAAAAAACTATTTTTTTCAACTACAATTTTTTAATAAATAAGATTTTTTTACTACAACTTTACTATATATCGCTTAAAAAATGTTAAAGAAGCTGAATAGAAAACAATTGAATAATCGATTTGGGAATTTTAAATAATTTTTTTACGACTTTTTTTAACAAAACGGATTTGGATATTGTTAAATTGTTTAAATTTGTATGTATGTATTTGACAACAAAAATATATTTCAGTACTTTGAAATATTTGTTTTTTCGGTTAAGGTGGACAACATATGGGCATTTCTGTGGAAATGCCCATATGGGCATTTCTGTGGAAATGCCCATATGTTGTATTCTATACAAAATTTAATAACTATTTAATTATATAAGGACGAAGGCCGCTGCAGCCAGTTCCTATAATTGTAATTATTAATTTGTAAATTTATTTACATTTAATAAATATAAATAAATAAATATTTAATTGTATACAATTAAAGGTAAAATCGATTTGCCGGTTTGTAACGTCCACAACGAAAAGCAATGTTCTTATTTTTATTTTTTTCTTTAACCGTTGAGTTATACCCCTTTTACATTTGAACAGAAAATGGGCAGACAGACGAGATCTATATAGAAAGCATTGCAATACACACTTGCCTACAAATATCGTCTGTCTGCCTATTTTCTGTCAAATGTAAAAGTAAAGTAAAATAAGCAGAGTTTACTAACAATGTAGTTGAAAGAAACATGAAATTAGAATATATCAAGAACCTATATTATAAGCAAAAGAATAATGTTGCCTGTTTTCCGCCTTAATGTATCGCCCCAATAAGATGCCAGTTTTAGTATTTTAATGTGAATACCTGATGTTACTAAATGTCAAAGAACTTTGCAAGATGCCTTAAAATTGTTTTTAACTTTGCAAAATATTTGTTTCATTTAAATTAAAGAAAACAGTCGTGCTTTTAACATAAATAAAATAATTTTGGCAGAATACTTATTATTACTTACCAAATTTCTTGGCCAAAAACAATGACATTTATGATATTTGCATGAAGTAATTACAATTAAAATGTCAACATTTTTATGAACAAATCATTCAATCGACAAATTAAATCAAAAATTAAAATTCCTATCGCATTTTTAATGTTTAACCATTCCCCTGAACAACAACAAGAAGAAAAATACACTGATTTACTAGTGTTGACAGGAGTTTGTTAAAATAATTTATGAATAAAACATATGAGATGAATCGATTATTAATTTATTTAAACAAAGATATAAGTATGTATGCATGTACGAGTATGTATGTATGTATATCTGTATATGTATGTATATCTGTATATGTATTATAGTTCTAGTAAAGGTATACGCGGTTGGTGTGTTACAGCCATATTATACGTTCTAATACACCAACTATTGGTAATCTGATTATATTCCAAATAGTGCCCCTGATATCAATATAATAGAACAAAACAAACTTTCGGGGCTATTCATAAATTTACAATAAATATTCTAAATAATTTTGAAAGCGTGTACGACTACTTACTTTCATGCACTTTATATATAGCACTTTATTTTTATTTTATTAATAGAACTCGTGTTAAAATTATCTTGAAATCTAGTAATCCAGTTGCTGTGCTTTTTATAGTTATTCTTTTTTGCCGGCCCTTGTTCTGACGGAAGGGTTTCTACTCTGTTGTTTGTTGAAATCTGACTTTTCTTACTCCGTGTTTTCTATACTGTTGGCCTGAGGCCGGGTAAGGGATTTTAAACTCTATGATATGTGGTATAAGTATTTTTTAACTCTATGGTATGTCATTCTCTGGCTTAGTTTTACATTGCCATATCTTGGCCGGGCGGAAGGATTTTCCATTCTATGGCAGATTGAGGGATTTTGTACTCTATGGTATTTTGACGACTGGCTTTTTTAAAACTTTTTCTAACTCTTCATCTTCAGTATGTAAAAAAAGTAATTTTGAATCCTATGGTATGTCATCTGGTTTTGTTTACTATGGCTTTTCTGCATTGTCTATCCTTGGCTGAACGGAAACTATGTGAGGCTTTCTTGGAATGAAATACAAAAAAGTACATTCCCGGCTATGGTTTTTGGTTGGTTAGAAAAAGAGGTTATGTATTTCATTTGATTGCATGCTGATTGAGGAACTTTTATTAATCGGATATGTACGAGCGTTGATATAATATTTTATGTTAGAGCGTTTAAGATATTGAACTTTTAAACTAAAAGCTTCTTACAAAAGATTTTCTTATAATCAAATCTGTCTAAGCCGAGCCATAATTTTTGTCAATAGTTCTAACTTAGCACTTTAGTCAAAAAGTCAATAGGCTAGTAGCTATTATTTTAGTCTTCTGTTGGGGGTTATGTGTTCGATACCCGCCAAAGACTGTGTGTGTTTTACTGCATCGGATTAAGATTCCCGTTACTATGCTAGATATATATTGGCAATTGTTTTGTAACATTTAATAAATAAAACAGAATAAAAGGGGCGTTTGTTATTTCATTTATATAGCGCGTTATTTTTATATCGCGTTATTTTTGCACGCTCCTCGTATATGTTTTTAATATAAAGACGTTAAAGAGTTTATACACCTATAAATCACTTTTAATTTATATTAAATAAATGTCATCGGTTTTAATATTGAAGTGAAATAAAAAATTCACCTCATGTTTTGACTATTAAAGACAATTAATTATTATTACACCTTAAACGGAAAAAAGCGCTTGGTGTCATGTGGAAATAAATTTGAAATTTAAATCAGTCATGGGAAAAGTTTCAATACATGTACATATAACGGATTCGGTTTTTAAATTGTAATTTATTTTTTTTTTCAGAACAATTAGGAAGAATTTCTTGCCAATAATGATTTTTGTTGTAAGATTTTTACTTACCAAAGAAACAGTAACATAAAATATTTTAATTTTTTTTGTACATTTTATCAGATTTTTTAAATATTTGCGTACAAAATTTTTTTCTAAAAAAATAATCAAAATCAAGAGCATTTAAAGGAGACAATAAAAAGATGGCGCCTATTATAAAATAAATTTGACTTAAATCAGCCAAGAATTTTAACAGTCACACCAAATATTCGCTATTTTCAAAGGCGATCGCAGACAGCCCAGCAATCTTTAACGCAAAGACGTGCAAATTAAAATGTGTCTTGAATAAAAATAATCTTAAGAATTTCTAAAGAAAACACAGACACTTATAGGAAATTGTAGACAAATTATCCAAACAATTTGTCTTACATTTATTTTTAAAACAAAAAGGCAACAAACTGTTTTTTGTGGTGGTTTTTACAAAAAAAAAAGGGAACTAGACAGCAACTTAATAGCAAACCATAAATCAATTTCCACATTGCAACAACAGGGGGTCAATTGAAAAGTAATTAAAACAGAAGAATAGAAATAACAAGTACTTAAACACATTTGTTTTATTTTCATTAACAACAAGTGTCAAATTAAACAAATAAACTTCCTTTGAAAATTATCACACAATTAATGCAAATGAGTTTTTACAATTTGATGCCTCCCTAGGCGGGCAATGAGAGATTAATAAAGGCTCGAAATGATGAAGAACATAACCTGAATAATACTTATGTTTGTGCAATTTTTTCCAATTATTTTGCTTATTTAGAAATTAATATCAATATATAAAATAATTTTATTTAAGACATTTTTATAGGTTTCACAATTTATATTTTATTACGCAGATCTGCGGTTTTTTATTGCCTTATTTAATAGATTTATGGATTTCGTATTGATTTAAGCAAAAGCTGAAAGTGTTAAAGAAATTATTTTTGATATTTTAACCCAATTAAAATAAACTCAATCACCATAAATCATAAAAATAATTAGAAAAACACTTAAAGTTCCCCCTTTAATCTAAAAGAACTTTGTGGAAATTTAGAAAATATCTTTTATTTTTCAATCTCAAATAGAGGAAAACAATTTCTATTAGCGAAAAGGGGTGGGTGTAAGTATGTGTTTATGTAATTTGATGGGTCTTTGGCATAAGGCTCTAGCACAGTGGGATTTAAATACAAGATTTCCTAAACATATTCAACTTAATGGATTAACAATTTTTTCAAATCCTAAGAGGATTTAACCGATTTTTATCTTAAATTTCTTCATGTAGCTTTATCATAATTTACGCAATTGACATTTAGCTCGTATAGATTTCCTTCCTGAAAATGTGCAGGATTTCCTTCTTTGGTGCAACACTTGAAAATTACCACCAGAAGGGTGGGTTTTTACTAAGACACAACAATAAAAGTGTATTTTCTAATGCATTAAATATATTTTTTGTCTACTTAGTAACATAAAATAATAATCAAATGTTCGATAACAACAATTATTTTTGATTAAGTGTAAAATTTGGCCACAATGTAAGCAAACTTTCAACTGTTTTATGGCTTTACTGGGTTGCTATAACTAACGCATTTCTAATGTCCAAAAAACATTTCGTTTCCCACAAATTTTACCATCAAAGAATAACAATAAATAATGTTGCTTTGTTTTATTTCGTTGAGCATTAAAGGTCAGTTTTTATTTAACATTCGAATTTCTTGCTTCTATTTTTAATTGTTGAGCGAAACAAATTTATTTTACTCAATTGACAATTTTCCCCTAGACGAAATAGAATTATTATTAAAATGATTGCGTGAAATTTGTATTGTTTGGTGATAAAAGTTAAGTGTGTGTAACGAATTTTGGTTTCGTTTGAATAAAAATATTTAAAATATTATTGCACAGTGGGGACGATTGAAAATAAAAACGCGTCTGTAAACCAAAACAATTTTTTGTGTTCCCATCACGAAAAAACAACTGGATGAATTTTGATAAGGTTTTGTAAGGAATATAGGATACTTTCTTCCCGTAAAAATACAAAAAAAAGTTGCGAAAGTATGCAATTTTACCGTTTCAATAGTACTGAAAACTTCACATTTTTTAAGCGAGAAATTTTAAACACTATTTACAAAACTCTTCAATAATTTTAGAATTTTATATAAAGCCTATGTTCCTGAATAATTACCCAGTGATGGGTACCTTTATATAAAGCACTATAAAAGTAAGAGTCTTAATATTTCTTTGGGTTACTTTCAAAGCAAAATAAAACAAAATATCGTCAGAACGCCTACGACATGGCGGGCACTGCTAGTGGTTAATATATTTAATAAATAAATCGACCAATAATTTTCGGAGTGCTTGGAAAATTTTAAACCTAAACTTATTTTAAGAACGATTTTTTTTAAATAAAATCATTATTCAAGTCAAAAAAATATATAACCGGTATGTTTATATATTTTTTTTCGCAAGGATTTTGTCAAATAAAGTATCGATTAAATAGCACTTAGTTTTTACGGAACACTTTCATTAGTAATTAATTATAAAAAAAAATCATTAAATGATTTTAAATTAAAAATGAAATTTCAATGCAAAAAGAACGAATTTACAGTGAGCAATGCATAACTTTGTATAGCAGTGATGCCATGTACAATTTTTATAAGAATTTATAAGTTGTGTCCGAAAGCAAACGTTACAAGGATAAAAAAATTTTCTTTTATATAAACAATTGCTTTTTTTCACCAATTATTATTAGTAATTATGAAATTTCTTTACATTTTCATCACTATTGCACTCTGGACTGAATCGCAAAATTTTTGGCATGAAGTCGAAATTTTCATGGAAATATTTGTTTATTTTAACTATATTTTCTTAAAGTGCATACCCTAGGTACAACATTTCAGTAAATAAAAGTTATTTGATGGTAACCCTGAACTTTTACAAAGGGTACAAAGTCCAATCTATACGTCAGCTGTTGGTTTTCACAAAAAAGCAGAAAAAGTTAGCTCAGCTTTATAATAACCGAAAGCGACTGCCGGTAAACAAAAAAAAATTTGAAAAATATGGAAAATAAAGATAAATGTATGTATATTATTAAAAACTAATAGCAATTGCTTTTTATTTGTTAAATGTTTTTGTGAATTGTTTTTTGTGAAGTCCTAAGAAAGAGAAAAAATTAACCAAAACACCAGTTTATAGTGGAATAAAAACTAACTTTCGCCCAATTTTGGCCAAAATTTAATTATGCTAAAATATACTTGAAAGTGTACATTATAACGTGTTATTAACAGTTTTTGCCCAATTTTGCCCGTTTTCCATAAATTTGTGGATTTTTAGGTACATTTGAGTTCAGTCATGCTACCCTGTTCAATGTGTGGCTAGACAACAATCGAAATGAACATGCAATTTCAAACTGGATTTTTGAACAGCTTAACTCTAAACTCTATGAGCATAGACACAAAAGGTTCTGTAAAGAAAAAAGTCAGCAATTTTACTCGCTTCATCCAGAAAAACTTACCTAAATGCAATAGAACTGTCTCCAACTTTAAGGTAAAACACTCTAATTGGCTTTCGTTGAACATGACGATTATTTTGGACAGCAAAAAGGATGTGGCACCCGAGCATAATAAAATGGGACGTCAACCTCTAACATATGAGGCAGCAGGACCACGCCTTAAAAGAAAGTTAGCAACCGAACTGGCAGATACCCAAGAAAACGACACAAGCCTTCTTATGCATGCAGCAATAGTTTCAGCTAGGAAATCAAATGAAAAGGATACAGCATTTGTGTTGAAGAATTGCTTGGTCACTCCGAGCGGATCTAGTGGTATTAAAAAAAAAACTGTTTTTGCAGGAAGCTATACCACTAACACAAAACGAAGCATTGGAATTTTTGCTTGATAACTCATTAAGCAAAAAAAAATATAATGCAATGAAAGCTCTAAACAAAAAGCAAAATTGTCATATATATACCCGAGCTACTATAAAATTCAGAAACCTAAATTGCAATTGAAGCCCACGGAAATAGCAGCTACAGAAACTATGGCTGTAGTTTGCTTGCAAGAACTGCCAGTCGAATCTTACTCTTGCAAGAAGATCTTTTTATTAACTTACTTACTTCAGGTCTTTTTAATTCCATTACATGATAACTATATTATATATCACTTTAATAAAACTTTTGCAATTTAATAATATTACTTTCTCAAATAAAAACACATTGGTATTCGAAACTTCAACTGAAATTTTTCGTAATTTAGGAATTACAGGTCAAAAAATGGCCCGATTTTGACCAGCTTGGGCTTGGTGTTAAATAGATATGTATTCCTGATCTCAAGAAGTCCTTAAATTTTGTACAAAACAATATTTATGCAAAATTTGGGTATATTATATTGTTGTAACGCACGTTTTGGCCCCATATGGGAGGAAGGCGTGGTGGGATTGGTCCAAAATTTTGCAAAGATGCTACGCATACTATAACTATCAAATGTACCAAGTTTCAATTCTGTAACTCTATTTTTAGACTTTATGCCAAAAATTTGGCGATCCAGCCCAGTGTGTATTGGTAGAAAGCAATTATAAATGGAAAAAAAATCAGTTGCATTAAATGGTAGTTAACATTTTAGTCCTTGTAATTAATTCCCACAATGCCAAAGCTAATTCAATGCCAATAAATGTAATAATGTTATTATCTCATAGGCTAGAATTTTGTATAATAATAAAAAGCCACAACCACCTTGTTTACTTTAACTTGAATATAATTTCCCAAGATGTACCGGTATTGTCATCGTTTTGTTTACTTTAACTTGAATATAAATTCCCAAGAGGTATCGGTTTTGCCATCGCTTTCACCGATATTTTTAGTTTATAATCGGTATCACATCGTCTGAAAAGCGTATCGATGGATGCATCACTTTTAATAATTCCCCTAATTGCATAAAATTATTTAATTTTTTTTTCTTGCCTGTAATGATGTAATGTTATTTACGATAAATAACAATACTTCATTAAGATAAGTAGTTTTTACGGCAAAATAATTTTTTTTTGAAATATTTCTTCTTGTTACAATTAACCACGATTTTTTGAACTTGTTTTTCATTTTAAATATTTCCTTATTTAAGAGCAACTTAATTCATAAAAAGTTTCCTTTAAATTTTGTCACACAATACAAAACTGTTCGAAAAGAAAAAATAACGTGATGAAATAATTTTCCATTTCTAATACAATTAATTAAAATAGAACGCAGAGTAAAAATAATCTTTACCCAATTTTTCATAAATAAAGAAACAAACACAAAAAAAAACTGTACAACCGTAAAATACTCATTTACACATGAAGGTGATAATCGTGTAAGAACAAACACTAATCTAGCACCTTCACTGTTGATACACCTACATAGTCTTATTTATCTATACATAAAGCTGTAACAGGACCATTTCTGTACATGAAATATTTTTTGAAAATTGGGTTGTTGGTGGATTAAACAATCGAAATGGAATACAAAACAGCAAATTTTAAGAAATTTGTCTGTCAGTCTGTGTTCCTATCACGGATAAATTTTAATAGAATTTTTGGAGGAGGTACCTTGGTATCTTGGTTCATTTCCTTTATTTTTTTACACTTATTGTGGTGACACCCAGGGAACACCCTTTCATTTTTAATTATTTTATTTTCATTACTTGTTGTTACATTGTTTTTATTTTTTTACACTTATTATTCCCGGGTATAAAAGTGGGTTTTCGAACAATTCTGTATATCTGCATTAACTGTATGACCACATCAGGGCAAAAAAGGAGCTTCTAGCAATATTTCAAATAAAATGACGGCAAAAGTCCACAATATTGTGTTTTTAATTCATAACAAATCATGAAATCTTCCTCAGTGCATGACACTGGTATTTAGAAAACACATTCATATCAAATTGTAGGTGAAAAACAAATATTTATTTTACTCATTTTCTAACGGAGTGGACATGTGTTGAAAGCTCAAAAAAATAATAAAAGACCATCAAATCATAATTAAGGCATTCACGCTCATGAAATGTAGTTAAACAACTGTGTAATAAAGAATAGTCGAATTTACACATCAAATTAGTAAGAACTTTGTTTAAACAATCAGACGTATTAAGCTTGAATTGCTTAAAATAGAAAAAAAACTAGGTGACACTTTTGTTGTTTAAATTTAAATTCAAACACAGTGTGAAATGATCATCGCCACCACCGTTAACACAGTCATCGTCACCATTATTAGTGCCACCAACAACCAGTGGTGTTTTTGTTTGTTTTCTTTTTTCATATGTGTCATGTTGAATTTTCTCCAGTTGGGTGTAGGTTGCAGCAGCCAAGCACACAATGAGTGCGAGACAGCAAAAGTAAACGGCATAATTTTGAAATGATAATGATGCATGTTATAGGCGGTTGTACGGGAAAATCAAAAACAAAAAAAGAATCATTGTTCATTTGTAGCCTTGTTATGATAATGAGATGAGATGGCAAGAGATGCTACAGCTTGCCTCCTCTGGAGAAACAAATAAAAAAGTGATGATAAAGTAAAAAATTTGTATCTTGTACTTTACGATGTTAAATTACTTCGTTTGACACTTGAGTACATTTTTACACATTCATTTATTTATCACTTGCTATTTGAAAAAAGGAAAACTTATTTTTATAAAAGGCTTTCTAATGTTGTCATGTGAATATTTACTTTAGAGTTTCCCTATTCAAAAATCAAAGAATAAACTTTAATTTTCATATTTCCTGAGACAGGAAATGAGGCCCAAATTTATTTATGTTTTTTTTTTTTTTTGAATTTTCAACTCATTTAAAAAACTTATTGTTTTATTTATGTTACACACACTCATCGTGAAGAACTAATCTACACTGATGAGGCCGCTTTCAAAAGAAAACCGCTTCCTGCACAGGCTTTAATACGTATATTTTTAAAAGGAAAAAAAAATTCGCCACTTATATTTTTACATATTAAATAAATAAAAAATCAGACTAAATCTAGTTTGCATCAGATTACAAAGGAAACAATCGAAGTATCTCTACTGGATATTATAATTTATCATTCGCCAGAAAATATTTGGGTATCCAATTAATTTTTTATTATGTAATTAATTTTTAATGAAAAAAAAATAGGACAAATTGATTTTAGACACAAGTAGAATATAATGCATTTTCTGTATCACTACATTGTTCTTCAGCATTCTTCGTGTCTATTTACTCGGGGTTTATGTTTAGATAACAGAATACGAGAATATTTTTATCGAATCATATATTGTCAATTGACGTATACGAAGTCTACTGCTATTCAGAAAACCTTACGTCTTATTTTTTTTATTATGTTTGTTTCTACTCCAACCAAGCCAACCTTTGGTTGGCAATGAACGAAACGTTTATTTATTTTTTTTTGCCGCATAATTATTTTGTAGTTCGGTAATTCCACGTCAAATCAACAAAGCACTCAAAATAACTACTTCAGATTTTATTGAAACTTTTGTTATTTACTCTGAATCCAAACATAATTTAAAAAAAAATTTAATCTCTTATAGTTTTTTAGCTATACAGTTATAAAAGTGTGAAAATATCGCTTTTTTGCATATGGGCTCGAGGATTAAAGATATTCTAATTCCGGTATGTAAGCCCTAGGAAGGTGAGTAGTAGCTCATTTTAAAGGGGATTTCATACGCTTTAATTTGATACCATCATGAAAAAAACTATTTCTTATATTTAAAAAAATTGAATATAAAAATCTTTGAGATAGTGTCTTTTAATTTACAAATGTTTTTAAATGCGGCATAAAAATTTCAGAGTGGGTCCATGGTGGGATCAGAAGTTATGTTTAAAAAAATACATATTTTTCAGTTTGTAAAAAAATTAGAAGACACTATATCAAAGATTTTTATAAAACTTTTGTTTAAATATAAGAAAAAAATTTATTAAAATTTTTTTTTTTCATGATTGATATGAAATTAAAACGTATAAAATCCTTTAATATGAGCTATTACTCAACTTCCTAGGGCTTATAGAAGTGGAATAAGAATATATTTAGTCCTAGACCTCGTATGCAAAAAAGCAATATTTTCCTATTTTTATAACTGTATAGCTAAAAAACTTTAAGAGATAGAATTTTTTTAAAATTATATTTGATTTCAAAAAGTCAAAGGATATAAAAAACAAAAGTTTCAATAAAAACGGAAGTGGTAAATTTGAAAAAACAATTTTTTTTGGTTGATTTGACATGGAATTACCCAATTGATATTTATTTTAGCCAAACTTTGTTAAGCAAACATGTATGCGTGGTGCCGTTAATTTTAAAAATTTACATTTTATAAGTTGAACTACTTAAATTGGTTTTACACGACGTGTATTTGTCTCATGACTTGTCAGTTTGATAACCCATATGTATGTATTTTGATGTGTTTGTCAAAATAGCCATTTTTCATACGGTCTATAATTTTTGCTTTCAAATATACATGTGTAATACATCTGACATAAACTAATACATCTGACATAACCTAATACATCTAACATAACCTATTATATATAATTTTGCCGCCACACAGTTTTGTATTTCCAACTAAAATAGACACATAAATTCCAAAACTGTTTTAATTGCCTTAAATAGTTCAACTTATAAATATATAGTTAAGCATATACATAAAAATAACCGTGGTTATAGTTGCTAAGCAAGGTTATTCGTAAGTTCCGTTCCCTTCAATTTAACAAACACGTTTTTTAATCTAATTTTTATGGTTATTTAGCCTACATATCTAAGTATCTTACAGTTTAAAACGTCTTCATAACTTTAACTATATAATATATTGACATGTATTTTCTAAAACTTTTGTAGCCAAAATAATAAACTTTTCACACCTCCGTTTATTTATTTTTTTTAATAACTAAATTCGTTTTAGAACGCATAGTTGATGTTTTTTTTAGTCTATTTAACACCTGTCACACTTTCTTGTAGACCTATTAAATTATCCCCTTGCTGTCACACAAAAACACTGATAGAAGTGACAATTGTCTTGTGTCTTAAACTAATCACAAGACTGATTGATTATTGATTTTGTAATGGAGATTTTAGAAGTGTCAAAAAATTAGTGTTGAAAAATTTAAGAAAATAAGAAATTATATTTGGTTGTTTAAACAATAATTATCAAAAATTGTTTATTAAAACTGATACGATCACATCTCTATCTCTAAACAAAATGGTTAAAAAATTAATTAAGAAAAAAAATAATAAATTTATGTATTTTTCGATATTTTTAGTTAAGTTTATTGAATAAAAAAATCTCAACTGTTAGGCCCCGGCGAGATTCGAACTCACGATCTCCTGTTTACTAGACAGGCGCTTTAACCAACTAAGCCACGGCGCCCTCTAGCGTACTCTTAGCAAATTAACGTACGTCAGGAGTCTCCCTGTATAAAGAATTCCCAACGGGAAAATAGGCATTAATATGCCATAGATATATTATTTTAGTAAGAAATACATATTTTGGAAATTTAGAATCGGTATTCATTACCACACAATTTTCAAAAGAAGGAATGCATTGTTTCTTTGCGCGGCAATTATTTGTTTTTTTTCCTCTAATTTGTTGAAAAATATCCGTTATTTAATATCGCCTTCATATCACCACTTATTTAGCACTTTTTTATTTGAAACGTGGTTTAAGTTTTAATTAAAATGATTTACTAAATATAAATTATTACTTATTTCCAAATGGAAATATTTTTCTTAATTTTAATACCTATTGAAATTATTTTTTCTAGGGCTAAGAACTGGAATTGGAATATATTTCAGTTTCGAGCCCATATGCGAACAGCTATATTCTTCTTTTTATAAATTTATAGTAAAAAACTGTAAGAGATAAAATTTTTTTTAATTATATTTGGATTCAGGGAGACAAAGAATATAAATTTAAAAAGTTTTAATCAAATCTGTAATGGTAATTTTAATAAAAACATTTTTATTGTTGTTTTTAAATGGGTTGAATTCTAAATCTAATAACCAATATTATACGCCGATGAAATCATTATTCCCATCTTCTTCATAAATAAAGTCGTAGCAACTGCGACTTTGCTGGAACACAACAAATATATTTTTCCATCGGGACGGCGCCACATGCTATACTGCTCCTCAAATAATCGACTTGCTTAAGAAAATATTTAACGAACTCGTAATTTTTCGGAATGGTCCATTTGAGTTTGGCTTAAAATACTTTAAATAATGAACGAATTCATATTTATACGCAGATGACATAAAGTATTTCAAATCCAATTTTTGGTTTGAAATTATGCCTTTTTACTCGTATTATAATTGAATTCAAATTTTTAGGCTTTTAAAATGCTATTTTTAAGCACTTGAGTTCGGAATGATTGTCGGTTTGGTTATAAGATCGAACTTGTTAGTTTTGTTATAAATAAATATACTTGTTGTTGTTATTGCATTTGTTTTTTTTTTTTTTCTATGTTATTTTTTTCGACAAAATGTTTTTGTACAAGTATGCGCCAAGTAATCAAAACCATTCATACTTTTGTTTTTCACCCACCATCATCAGCGTTGCCAGAATAATATTTTTTAATATTTTCGATAATTTTAAAACGTGATTTAAATATGATTAATGTGATGATTTTTTAGAAATCATGAACATATTTATTAGAAGTTTTGTAATGTTGACGGATTTATTACTATAATTAAACTAAATTAATTTTAAAATCTTTGTTTTACATTTTCATTTAGTTATATTTTTTGGTCAAAATTTCATTTATACCGTTTGCGCTAAATTATAACCTATAATTTTTTGATAGATACGTTTTGAGTTATTCACTAGCCAATGAGAAATTACTTTCATTGATAACAAAATCGCTGGCACTTATTCAGTTTGGAAGTATTTTGCACAGACAAAAGAACATTATTCCGGATTATTTTTAAATTTTCAAAACATAAATTACACCCCATTAGATCCAGGACTTTTTTTGAGCAAAAGAAAAATAAGGAAGAAACTGTTGTTTTCAGTTATTTTCTTCTACCTTGTTATACCCTATATATATTGTGTTAATTCATAAAACAAATCAGAAGAATTTTATACGGTGTATGGACGGAATTTCATTTAATTTTTCACACTAAACAACCCTTTTGAATTATTTTCGATGATTTCTGGCAACGCTGCCTTTAACATATGTACATTTAAGTTTGTTATTTTTTGTTTGTATATTTTTTACTTTTAATATCATAGATACTAAGAAAAAGGTATTTCAAATATGTAGTAACGTAGCGCCTTCTTTTTTATTTCCTGCTTTCTTTACCACAAACGATTACATTAATGTGGTAAATAAAAATATCAAAAATGCGATCTGTTGTATTTATTTTTCAGTACTTGTATCACTTTAAAAATTACAAAAAAACAAGACTTTTAATCAAACATTATTTGACTTTTTTCTTTTTAAATTAACGAAACTATTTTCGAATTATTCGTTTACTTCATGTGAAGTGATAAAAACGTACTTAAGAACTTAACAACTTTTGAAAAAAGTTATTGACAAAATGACAAAAACTTGTGTTCATGACCTACACACAACAAAATTTATTTGCTGTAACCTTTTTTCGATTTTCTGTGATAAAAATATATTTTTTACTTCATAAAAATACTGTTGAAATTTATGTGTTTGTTTTGTATTTTTCGTAAGAATCTTTTACTTTTTTGTGAAATCCTATATTTTTCTTTCAATAGCATTAACTATCTGAAGTTTAATAATGTAATTGAACTACAGAAAACAAACGAAATTTTAAATTCGGTAAATATTTACTTTTATTTTTTTATATAATGTTTAATTTTATAGATAAAAAACTTTTAGAGGAAATACTCCGATCGTTCAAAAGTTAAAAAGAATTATGCTCGTTATAAGTTATTTCTCTTAAATTAATTACAATTTTTATTAATTCGAAAAAGTTTGGATCTAAATTGGTCATTTCTAAACGATTTGCACAATAATTTACACGAACGTAGCAGACATTTTAGGATGGTGGGTACTGGTATTTACTAGGAACAAGTTAAATTTAAATATGCTTCCAATTTTTGTAATTACAAAAATATTTCGTAATATTGTAATCGCAAATCGCCAAGTTTGGGTATAATCCGCTGATTAGCTGTTTGACCACCAGTGAAATAGGATATGCTTTCTACATAGTAATCTATTTCAATTACATATATTTTTTAAAAATATATATTTTATGATTCTGTCATATTATTTATACAAAATTATATTTTGGTAATTCCATGTCAAATCAACCAAAAAAAAAAAATTGTTTTCCAATATCGCTTTTTTCAATATGCGCTCGAGGATTAAATATATTCTAATTCCAGTTCTATAAACCCTAGGAAGTTGAGTAATAGCTCATTTTAAAGGGGATTTCATACGCTTAAATTTGATATCAATCATGAAAAAAGAAACAAAATTTTAACGAATTTTTTTTCTTAAAATTAAAAAAAAGTTTTATAAAAATCTTGAAGATCGTGTCTTTTATTTTTTTTTTTTTAATTTATACATATATGTTTTTTAATATGGCTTAGTAAGTACATCATAGAAATTTCAGAGTGGGATCAGAAATTATATTAAAAATAGTTGCATATTTAGTTATTAATAAAATTTTTGGGAATTCAAATATTAACTATTTAATATTATGCTAATTACCCATAACGTTTTATAATAAAAATGCAATTTGTTTGTTTGCTACTGCTTGTGCAAACCTTGGCAACACTTGTTTTTTTTCGATTCTCTTGCGAGAACAAAATTAACTTGTGTATGGTTTTCATCACACCTTACCGTCTGCATTCAGTGATGGTAAAAAACCATCCAATTGTAGAAGGACAGTAAGGAAAAATAGAAACGTGGTTTGTTTGTTGTGTTTTGTTGAAGCTTTAATATTCTGTAATATTATTCTATTAACATGCATAATTCTCATTGTGTTTTGAAAATTTTAGAGTATTTTTGGCTTCTCTAAAATTAGGAAAAAGGTTTCCTGATGATCTGGCCTGAGCAACCAGTGAAATACGTATAGGGACTAGCTCTTTTCCCCCAACAAATAAATTGCATTTTTATTATAAAACGTTATGGGTAATTAGCATAATATTAAATAATTTATATTAAAAATACTTTATTGTTAATATATTACTCAACTTCCTAGGGTTTATAGAACTGGAATTAGAATATATTTAATCCTCGAGCGCATATGCAAAAAAGCGATAATTTCCCACTTTTATAACAGTATAGCTAAAAAAACTATAAGAGATAAATTTTTTTTTTTAAATTATGTTTGGATTTAGAGAGTCGAAGAATAAATATAAAAAAAGTTTCAATAAAATCTGAAGTAGTCATTTTGAGTGCCTTGTTGATTTGACTTGGAATTACCCATTTAATAAATTTTCAAGGAATTATGCGTGTTTGGAAATACATATGTAAATAAAATTTTTTTAAATTAAAATGCAGCAAAAATTAATTTTTTTTTTTGCATAAAATGTAAATAGCATTTATTCAACGAATGCTCGGCTACATTATTGTTAAATGCCATAAATCTTTATCCTACACAATCGTACGATTTAATAACCAAAAATCTGAAAGAATTCTGTCCTACTCAAAAAAGCGTTTCAAAATGGCGTTGAAGTGCAACACTAGCATACAACAAAATGATTTTGCAACTCTGATCGCATGGAAAAAATCGTACAGACCTGTCAAAATGTCGTCACACACATTCACTTCTTTAGCACACATGCTACTTTTGACTGATCGTACGACTGAGTATGATAGTGAATCATGGCCTTAAGCGCTATCACTTACTGTGAATGAGATATTAGACAAAACCTGACAACACATTTTTTAAATGTGTTTTGCACAATTTTTCATGGCCATAAACATAAATTAATCACTAAATTCGCTAAACCGAGTATAGGGTGTTACTACCCTTTGAGCGTAGAATAGAACTTGTATTGTCAAGTATTGTGTTTTTTTTCACTGTAAAATTCTTTTAGACTTATGTATGTCAAAAAAATATACAGCTCTTCATCTTCATATACCAAATTCACATACTTAATGTAATTCTGTAGAGTGTTCACAGAAATAGTGGCATTTTTATTATAAACTAAAAGTGTAGGAAAGGACTTAGAAAGAATTTTTAGAAAAATGCTTCAAAATTGTTACCACTAAGATGTATGAACATGTACAACTTAAAATGTATGACTTTAACAAGGGGGCCACACTGATTGTTATTACAGCAGTCAAAATACTACAACTGATAAAACCGGATTTTTGCCATTCACTAAAATCATATGTTTTAGAGTAATTTTGATTTCAGTTCTCTATATCTAGATCTGTAGGTATTTCTCTCTCTCTCTCTCTCTCTCCCTCACTCTTCAACATCTGGCTTAAAATAATTGGTTCATTTAAATTGGCCAAATTTTTATTTTACGTGCAAATTTTATCAGTATGTCGAAAAAGTTGAAATTGATACAAATAAATTGGCCAAAATTTGGATTTTATGGCAATTTACATATTTTTTCAATATATAAGATCTAGACTCAGATCTTGAAAACTAAATACATCTTTAAATTCGAATCATTTTACCTTAATCCTTTCCAAAATTATTTATAACACATTTCAAAGCTGTTCTTTTTTTTTTGTTAAAAAAATCCTTCAAAAGGGCAAATTGACAATTCCTTGACTTTTGGTTTACAGGATTTGTGTTCTTTTTTTTTTGCTAAAAAGTTTTTATATCTCAACGAATAAAAAATTATTGCTCAGGACTGGCTGGACTTAGTGAAGTATAATTTAGATTTTAGATGTAAATCATTATTTTAAGTTCAGCTAGACTTATATCAATTCAAAAGCCCCCCAATAAGATTTTTTATATATTACAGTCGCACTCTGGTATATCCAAAAACTCAAATACCCACAAAGACCTAAACGTGCCATTAGTTACAGCAAAAATAATGAAATATGCAGCAACGGCTGGCTGTTGATTGTCGAATCATTATCAATACTAGTACTATTCAACAGCCTGTGGCGACGGTGTGCACCGAAAGGTGAATATCGTTACGATATAAAACCAAGCTGAAAAAATGTCACACACAGACTAGGTTTTGAGCGACAGTACATACTCTCATAGATTGGCTGAAATGTAGAAAATATTTGGAAAATGAAACAGGCAAGTTGATTAGACATGTAGAGCTTTATATTGTTGAGTTTGCTCAACATGCAACCAATGCTACGACAAATTAGGTTCTCTAAAATTTATTCTGGGGATTTTAAAAAGTTTTGGATTGAAAAATAAAATAGTTTGAGAACAGTGACAATACATAAGATCTACTTAGCCTCACATAGCACTAAATAAATGCGCGAAATGGTTTCAAGAGGGTACTGTAGCATAAGTGGTCACGAGTTCAATACTCAGCTGTTGCAACATCAATTTTTCTGATATGTATTAATTTTTCTGATATGTGTTAATTTTTCTTTATAACAATGCATATCACAGCGCCCTACTTCGCCGGTATTACCACTTAGCACTAAATCGCCGGCAAAGAAAAATAATTATAAATTGGCTATGTTAGCTAAATAACACCAGAGACGCTGCATTACTGTTCTAAAAATAATCATAACGTGCAATTGCAGTATTGCCAGAAGCGAAGCTTTACTATCACACTATCCATCTGTCTTATCTACTACTATACCTTTCCGAAGGAAGTAACACATTTAATATAGGCATTAATTGCCTGAGTGTTACTTCTCTTTATATAAAAAAAAGAGCTACTTAAATCTCGGAGAAAGAAGAATACTCTGTGCAACTCTACAATTGGATACTTCATTATAAAGTGTTAGACGAACCTGGGAACTTTGTGCGGAGTTTAAATATTTTTACCCGAATATATGGAGTGATGTACTATAGATAAGAACCATATTCAGATGTTGGAGATATAATGAAATAAAGTCTTTAGCGCGGATAAATCCAGTAACAAGATTAAAGGAGTCTTCGCTTATAAAAATATAGAATATTTGTCAAAATATAAAAAAATATAAATTTAGACAAATTTTTAAACTAAGAAATTTATTACAATATCTAAATACTTTCTCTATATAGGGTTTTCAGAATGAATTATTTGAAATAAATACTCTTTATACTTTACTAACCCAGCATTTACAACAATGCTGTCTTGACAATAAAAGAATACGTATTGGTTGTCAAAAAAGTTGACAGTTGTCTTCGTAGTGAGGCGTTCAGACAGTTATTATTCATTTAAGTTTTTTTAATTTTTGTATATTTACAAATTTTAATTATTGTCAGCACACGTCAAATCACTGTCCTAGTCACTGCCTTCAAAATAGTCAAGGCAGTAATTCAGACAATTGATAAAGTGTGCATGTATTAGTGAAAAAGTGTTTATGTGTTGTTATTGTCATAACAGCATGGTCCATGTAACTTAAAAATATTTCAATCTAAAAAATTGTTGTGAGACCCCTGTGACCTTTTAACAAAACAATTCAAAAACTCTAATATTATTTTTTTTAGTAGACCTTAATTACTTTTAAAGTACTGAACCAACTTCGCGATATATCGAACTATTATACATAATCGAGTATGCTCTGGAATCCACTTGAAAGTGAAATATTATAACAATTGCAGAAAATCCCAACCCAGAATCTTTGGCGGGAATCGAACCCCAACATCCAGACCAATAGAATACCGCACTACCAATCAGTCTACCAAGGCTTGCACATCTCCATGGTCTTATGGAAAATTATTTGAATCTGAAATTCAGAGCAGATGTGTATGTGTGAACCGATGTGATATAATAAAATAGTAACTCATTTCCGTCTGTCTGCTTTTCATTTGTGTCTGCATCACGTTAAAACTACTGGATGGATTTTAACAAAATTTTGTGAGGAGATACTTTAGCATCCTGATTCCAATATACGATACTTTTTTCCTCAAAAATACCTTATTTTCAAGAGATAATAAAGAGAAAAATTAGTAAGAGTATCTGATTTTTTACCGCTTTAAAGGTACTGCATAATTGAGGGTACCTTTTATTTTTAAAAGCGGGATATGTTAAACATGGTGGGCAACAGATAGCGATGTTTTAAAAAAATTACAAAATATTAAACACTTACTGTCAAATAGGTTATTAAATAAAATTTGTATTTGATTTGTATTATTGCTTTGTGGAATTTTAAACACCTTTTACAAAGCTTTACAATGATTTTTAGAATTTTTATAAACTTTAGAATTTTATCCAGGGATGGGTACCTTTATATAAAGTTAATACATAAACCGTAATTGAAGGACTACAAAAGTAAGAGTCTTATAATTGGTGTGGGGATACTTTCAAAGCAAAATCGAGCAAAATATTGTCAGGACGCCAACAACGTGGCGGGCACAGCTAGTAACCAAATATTTTTGTAACTACCTGTTATAAAATAGTGCCATTTTCATCCGAAGACCTCCATAATAATTTAATTTAAGAACGCAGTAAGCTTTTTTAAGTCGACTTAAATTATTTTGTCAACATTTGAAGGATTGGTGGTACTACTCAGCTTTTTCAAATATACCAAATAAATAAATTGTACCGTCTTAGCATTCCTAAAAATTTCAGTATCTAAAGTGAATTCATATTAAGAAACAGGCTTTAGAAAAACTTGTAGAAAAAAAAAATTATAAAAGAGATATTTCAAAAGCATGTTTTGACATTATTAACAGTTCAAAAAAAACCAATTTGCTTGCTGTATGTATGCTTGCGTTTTTTGCATTTTTGTTGGTTTTTCTTTTTTTTTTTCTTGTATTCAGTTGCCTAAATGTTTTTAATCTGCAATTTTACATGTGTTTTTAAAAAACCGTAATAGGTATAATTTGAATTAACTTTAGCACCCTGAAGCTGCTTAATTTCTTTATTTTAATATCTTTAAAAGCAAACTGACATTGTATCTGAAATTAAGTTTAAGCTAAAAGTAACCGCATTTTTACCCATAAAGAACAAGCCGCTAAAACTTATTAACATGTTAATGACTTAAAAGTTTAAGAGCATATTTTCTGTAAAGAAACAAATGTTTACACCCTGTAAATATCTATATTTCTGTGGACGGTATAAAAAATCTTGGAAAGATGTTAACAAACTAGCCGTAAAAGTTTATTAACTTACATACATACATACATACATACATACATACATACATACATACATACATACATACATACATACATACATACATACATACATACATACATACATACATACATACATACATACATACATACATACATACATACATACATTGATACATACATACATATGTATGTACGTATATGTGTTGTGATTTAATTTCGCAAATTTTTTGTAATAAATGATTGTAAATTTCACACTTGTATTTGTATGTTGTCTTTTACACTGTCCCTTTATTTTTGTAAATTTTAAGATCTTTTTCAGAGTTTGTATTGCCTCTAGATTTTTGATTTTATTACGTTGACAATTCTGACCCACTTATGTCACGTTGTGACAATGTGGAGAGAATATTTAGAAACGAGTCAATTTAAAATTTTGTCAATCATTATTAATTGTTATTATTTCTTTGATATGCGAGATCAATGTCATGTATCATATTCAAAGTAATAAATTCATAAATTTTAATTCATAATTTTAATTTCATAATTTCAAAAATTCATCATATTCACACTGTTTATGCAATCATTATTCGTTTCCCATAAAAGAAATTTTTTTATTTTTTTCTTTTGTTAAGTCACATTAAGATTTGTTTTTCGTTTATACTATGAAATGTTAGTTCAGTTTTAATTTAAACCGATAAAGATCACTTGCTAGGGAATGTAAATTATAGCATAGAAAAAAATATTTCATAAGCTGAGGTTTATTTATTTTTCCATGTTGTTTCATTCAAGTTTACTAAACTTTATCCAGCGATTTTCAAACTTACCCCTTTTTTGCAATTAAATATTTCAGAAGGCCCACTGGAAAGGGTTTTGTTACAGAAATAAGCTTCTGATTTCAATCGAATGTTTTTATTGCTAGTTATTTTTTTTTTCAAATAGAAAACAGGAAAAGTCGCTGAAGCCCAATTTGAAAAATAGGTAGATTCGGCTACAATTCGAAATATAATCAAGCATTTTCGCTATCGAAACTGCACAATCGTGCATCCGAGATTTATATTGATGGAAGATCAGTATTTTTGATAGATAAACGACGCATTTTCTGTTTTTATGTGTGTTTGACTACCCCAATAATTGCATTGCAATTGGTCACACTAAAAAACTTTGACTAATCCCAGCTGATTATCGATCTTCTGAAAGGGTCCATTGCATTTACTGGTTTTAATCACTGTTGTCAGATTTGCTGATTTCTCTGCATTTTCGTGATTTTTCATCGTAAAATTGGCTAGGTGAGATATACCCATTTTCTTCCTCAAATGCAGATTTTATGAAACGATTTTGTTTAAGTCACACTTTTTAATTGATCTTCGTCATCTTTATTTCGTTCAATTCAAGATTATTATAAATAAAATGACTGAACATATAATATGCCTGCCAAACTCATTGGCTTTTAATCCAAGGCGTTGTAAACTGTTTAGTAGATACATAGTTATATAGGAACCATGAAAAATTTATTTTGCATTAGTGTAAAACGTATAAGACACAAATAAAATAATGTTAAACAATTTAAATTTGGATATCCAAGCAATTGACTCCGCATTTGGAGAGCTTAAATACATTGATTCTAAAAAGTTTGTAAACCAAAATGACACTAGTACCTTGCTAAGCGCTAGGATTTTATTTCTAAAATTGTTCGCTTTATATTTGGAGTTTTCTGCAGATAAGCAATATGTTTCGCAGGTAGGGGTTTCCTAAAAGAAACAATTACATCCTTTGAATTTATCGATTTTCTCTAAAGTGGTCTCTAATAATGTATTTAAGTAAAGATTAAACATATTTATATTTTTCTGTTTTAATTAATAAATAATTCTGAATATTTCTTGTTTAATTTTATTTTACATAATTTTATAGTTATTTTCATAAAAAAAATCATAAAAACCACATATTTATGTGATTTGCTATTTTACCAGATTTTTTGCAGACTTAAAAAATATTATCCAGATTTTGCAGATTTTTTAGCCCAATTTTAAATATTTTAATATTTATTTATTTAATATATGTGGTGTATAATGGTGAATTCAGGTATTACCAACAGTTAAGCATAGGCAAAGAATTTTATTAAAATCGCCAAAGAAAAATTTCAAACAAGCTGCAAATATAAGCATTTTTATACAGGCATTTTCACACCCATTTTTGTATGCAAATTTGAAATTTGTGAACTATGTGATATGCGCGTGTCCTCAACTAGTTTCCGCACTCCTTAACATCATTCACTCAAAACGGTATAGTGGATTTTATCGATTACTTCCAAAGAACTGCCTCAACTGGACGGCCCGTTGGTGCGGTAAGGGCTTCATCCAACGTATTTTTTAAACTTTTGGTATTTTTCCGACAGCACAAAATTCATATTTTTCAGTATTAAGAAATAATTAATCTGCCTTAGAAATGAATCAGAAATTTGTCAAACAACTATTGACCTTTTGTTAGAAATCGAATTTTTTATTTAAAAAATTAAGCGTTTTATCAAATTTGCCGTTTTCACAATACGTGAAATTAAAGTTGGCAATATTTTTTTTTTAATTTTGACATAATTTGAAAATGCAAAATAGCTAATTGCAAGTTTTTTTCTGATTTTATAAACTTTTCCCGATTTTATTTTTTAATTGTTCTTAATTTTATTTTCCTTATTTATTTTTCATTCCAGCAATACTGCAACGTTCTACTGTCGAAGTGGGGCGTATTAAAATACAAGGCGTTGCCACTTGTTTATATTTATGTATGGACTCCTGTGGTGCTGTTTATGGCTCGGTAAGTTAAAATGTTTTGATTACTATTTTGTTAAGCTTTTATTTTAGTTAAACAAAAATGTATCTTTACTATTCATTAAGTAGAAGTAATAAAATATACTATGGGGCCTAGAGACCAGCCGATAGGTATATTACACTAAGTTGTGGTTTTCGATTTGAAATGAAAAATATAGCCAATTAAACTCTTGATTAGTAGCAAAAACTAAAGAAATTTACTCTTAAGTTTGCTAAAGTAATCCCCATACAAGAAGCGTGTTTGATATACATACATATGTATGTAAATTGTAAAAAATCCCAAAATAATGCTTGCCTAAAATTGGTACAAAATCATTTAAATATGCAATAAAAAATCTTCAAAATATTATATAAAACTTTAACAAAGTTTTGTCAGGAGGTACCTTAGTATCCCGATTCCAATATAGAATACTTTTTTCCGCAAAAATATTTAATTTCCAAAAGAAAGTGGAGAAGAAGAACTGAAAGTACGCCGTCTGTTTACCGATTTAAAGGTACTGCATACTTTAAGGCATCCTTTATTTTTGAAAGCGGGATATTTTAAACACGGCTACGCAACAGATGACGCTGTTTACAAAAAATTGCAAAATAATTAATACTTACTGACAAATAACCAAATGAATAAAATTTGTATTTGATTTGTATTTTTACTTTTTGGAATGAAATTGTTATTAAAATATGTTAAACACCTTTTACAGAGCTTTACAATAATTTTTAGAATTTTGTATAAATTTTAGAATTTTATCCAGGGATGGGCACCTTTATATAAAGTAAATACGTAAGAGTCTTAAAATTTGGTTTGGATTACTTTCAAAGCAAAATCGAACAAAATATTGTCAGGACCCACACACACACCCCTTACCTTGTGTATCCGTCTCGCAATATTTTTCAAATTTCCATTTTTGTATGTAAATTAGATTTTACAAAGATTGATAGAAAACTTGCAAAAACTTAATATGTTGAATCCATCTCGCCCATGAAGACACATATAAAATGCTACTAATTTTAAAATTTTAATATTATTTTGAAATTACTATTCACTAATATTGAGTGGATTTTTCAATTCTTCTATTTTTTTATAGCATTTTATTCAAATTTAATAAAATCCATTACTGTTTTTTATTAATTGGCTGCTTCGAATATCTGGGTATAAATTTTGATTTTATGATCTTAATCCTCACATTTCAATTCATAAACATAAAAGACGAAAATTAACTATTTTGTCAATATATGTATTTCCCACAAACTCGATTTTATATATTTTTCATTATGAAAAAGTTTTTGGGCATTTGAAGCCACAACTTAATTAAAAATCAATTTTTTAAGACATAATTTTATCACGAATAATTTGAAGTAGAAACAAATTGAATTGAGGTGATAGAAAAAAGCGACAAGGCGCCATGCGCAACCACAACAAAAATCATTTTTTTAGTCATCAATAAAAAAAAACTTATAAAACAAACAGAACAGGTCCGGATCAAATTTAATGGGCTCAAACAATCGTTTTGTTTTAAATTATTAACCGAAATCTTAGAAACGAAAAAATCAAAGAGTTTCAAAGAAAATTTAACCACAAAACGTTTAAATATTTTCAATATGTGTCACTAAACTGAATTAGAAAGAGACACACAAAAAGTGCTTAAAAAATCTGAAACAATTTTGACGCCTGTCTGGTTTTGTTTTTCCTTTTTTTTAATTTTGTTTTGTTTAGTTTTATTGGGTTTTAAGAAAAAGCGCTATCGTATTGACAGGATAATAGTGATAATGATGGAATAGGCATAAATAATCGAATACAAAATTAATTATACTTTGCGTTTTTTTTCCTTTTTTTCTCGCTCTGTGATGATAACTTTTTCGTTGGGTCTGGTGTGTGTGGCATTCCATGCTTGGAGATTCAGAAAAAGGTCTTTATTTAAAAACCATGGGCGGTCGGTTTTGGTTCTTATTGTTTTTATATTTTTGAAGTTTTCGTTACAATGCAACCAAACGATTTAACAGAGAGTTATTTATTTATGCATATGTATGTTTATTAAAAACAAATATTTTTTTTTTCATAATTTTTAAATTTACATCACAAATATTAGGAAAATAATTTGAATAATTTTATAGCTTTGATAAACAAAATGCATAAAAAATAATTGGGAGTTTAATTTTTACTATTTTTAATTTTCTCCATACTAAGAAAAACAGTTCAATTGGAAACTCAAAGTACTTGATGCCTCCAACGGATTTGTTTTACAATTTAAAACTAAGTTTAATACAAATTATGGTTTGAATCCCAAGAAAGCGGCTGTTATATATAAAACCTGCTCCTTTGAGTACTTACTTAGCCTTTTATCAAACATATGAAACTATTTTAAAAACTGAACTCAATTTTAAACGAATCAATAATTGGGATTCAGAAGAAGATACCGTTTGGGACCCGTTTTATACCTGTTGTACACTTCGGATATGCCCGAAGTGTACAACAGGTATAAAACGAGTCCATACCTCGACATTTGCGGATGACACGGCTTTTCTAAGCGTTCATGAAAGCCCCCATATAGCTTCCAAATATCTACAGGATCATATAGTTCACCTGGAGATGTTGGTAAAAAAAATGGAGAATAAAAATAAATGAACAAAAATGTATCCACATAACTTTTACACTGCGTAGAGATTCATGCCCACCTATCCGCATAAACAACTAAGTTATACCCCAGCATTGATACAGATGAAGCTAAAAGCAGAATAAATTAATTGGCTGATTGGTAGAAATTCAACCCTAAGACTGGATTGTAAACTTCTATTGTATAAATCGATTCTCAAACCTATATGGTGTTACGGCATTCAATTATGGGGCACTGCCTCCGCTTCAAACTTAGAAAAAATTCAAAGGCGTCAAAATAGGATTTTACGAATGATAACAGTTGCACCCTGGTATGTAAAAAACTCAAACATTCACAAAGATCTAAACATCCCATTAGTTACTGATGAAATAGCGAAACATGCAGTAACGTATCTGAAAAAGCTGGAAACACACCCAAATCCACTGGCTCGAAACATCCTTAACGATCGTGGTTACATTCGACTAAGAAGGAGAAATCTTGCTTCTTTTAGCCTAACATCAGATGAATAAATATTATATAATGTCAGTAATTGTATAACTAATAGTTTTATTGTCTAGCACTGGCTGGACTTTACATGTTTAATTTATTGTTAGTTCAAATACTTTGAAGATTCAATAAACAAATTATGAAAAAAAAAGAAGAAGATACTATACTATGGAACAAATACTAAAAAAGGCCTTTGAAGAATGAAAATAATGTCCTGCGCTTTTCATTCACCTTTTTCAATAATTAAGTACAACTTTTTAGACATAATTTTCGAAAACATATTGTTGGTTTAATATGTGATTTGTCACCAGTACCAATTTCAAATTGTATATCTCTAGATATATTGTAATAAATATTTAAGCGAAGATATTTACATACATATTAAATTTCATTATATGTAATAAAATATTCCCATTGCCAATTCCAATAATTTCTGGATCGACTATGCACCTTATGATAAATAATTTTTTACAATAATTTTTGTAACAAAATTTCACTTTTGTGGAAGGTACTAATACTGCTTTAATTTAAGGTTAAACCACGCCATTTCATAGTTTTCTTAGTAACCAGAAAAAAAAACAATGCCCTCACAAAATTAGAAGACTTTTGCTTATTTATTTCCCTACGATGCTTCCTATTTGTATAATTTGTACAACTATTTCTATGATTATGTAAATTTTTGGAGTTACCACTTATTAGCATAATTTATATTAAACATTATTAACTCTATTTAAATCAGAGTACGAAATTAAACAACCCGAAACGTTTGCTTTCGTTTCGTTTTGATTTTTCTAGCGATTAAAACAAATAAACACAAACTCATACTCAGGTGGAAAAGAAAACAAGGAAACAAAAAAACGTTTCTCAAACATTTGCTAACAGCCTGTTTATAGAACACAATTTAACGTTTATACGCGCAATAACGTTACCGTTTTTCATTTTTGCGTTTATAAAACGCCAATGTCATAATTTTTTGTAAAAAACATAAAATTTTTAATTTTTTGTTTGTTTTATATACTGGGCATTGTCAGAAACATCAAACAACCCGAACACAAAATTTCATTCGCTGTTGAAAAATTCACATAAATATTATTTAAAAATCAAAAATGGAAAACTCTGCAAAGAAAAGGTGAATGTTTTGTATTGTATTTTTATAATATAATTAATAAATAAATTTTCCAGCACAAAGATGAGAACTGCCATCCAGTTCATTTCTTTTATTTTATAGCATTATTTTAAAACAATAGTTTTCCTAAAATGGTTTTTCTAAATGACAAAATATTTGTATTTGTTTGACAAATGTGTTTTGTTTACCTAAGAAGGGTTGCCATTGTTTTTGGTAAACAAAATAATTTTATATTATATTTATTTATACTGTGATTAAACACAGTGTTCATATGTATGTGACGGTAACGCTTTCTACAAGCAGAAACCACTGGGTAATTGTGTATGTGTCGTCCGGTTGCGTTTTTCATATGACGTTTTCTATAAACAGTCTGTAAATGATTTACTCATTATCAAAGCTGTATATATGTAACTTTTATTTTTGAGAGATATTGAATGACATATTGTAAAAAGAATAATAGAGACACGAGTACGCCATCCAGCTCAAAAAATTAAAATTTTCTGCTCACGTTAGCCTAATGACACGTAATTTTATTGAGGTTGAACGTAATTGGCAACCATTTTGTTGTATTTGCATTGTAATGTTATATTAAGACAAGCAAATGATAGAAAAGCTAATTAATTTGTTTGCGCTCTTTGGCATTCAAAATGTATTTATTTTGGTGTTGATATATACAAAACGATTAAAAATATTTTAAAACGTTCTATCTTTGCATGAAACGTTTGCGAAACGTTTTCTTAGTTTTCATACACTGATTTAAACACATCTTTAAACCAGGGTTTGAATTGCTTGCTTAAAAATAGCAACAGCAGTAAAATCTTTGCTATGCTTACATCTTTTTCAGCAAATAAAAAAACTGAATTCCTCAGCATTTATAAAAAATTTTGTTATAAGCGAAGCAAAAGTAAAAATCAAAAGCAAAAAAAGAAGAGCAACGCATTTGCTTAAGCTTACTATGTGTCTCTTTGTGCAGCAAAGCAATTTTTTTGAAAACGCTTGCTGTTGATTAAGCAATAAGTGTGTGTTTCTTCTTTTGCTGTTGCTGTAAAACAATATTGGAAATCTTTATTTTGCAGATCTTCAAAATTAAGTTTTTTTCGATTTACACGTGTCGCCGTAATTTTAATCTCTCACTCTCTAAGAATTTTCTAAAACTTAAGACTGAAGCAGCGAGTAACAGCAAATAACAGCAAAAACAGCATTCGTAGTCAGCTACTACTTCACAGTAAAGAGTTAAGCATAAGCAAAAATAAAAATGAAGAACAACTTATTGTTTAAGCAACAGCAAATGTTTTTAAAGTAATTGCTTTGCTGATTGCTTTGCAGAAAGAGACACATAGCAAGCTTAAGCAAATGAGTTGCTCTTCTTTTATTTGCTTTTGCTGTTTGCTTTTGCTGCATACTTTTTCTAAGCAACAGTTAAGCAATTACATATGCATTAAAAATAGTTAAGCATTTTTAATCACTGCTTTAAACAAAATAAAAATTGTATAAATTTGCATTTATATACGAAGTAAAAAATTGGATGTATTGAAGATACAATAAATAAAAGTATGAAAATTCTATTCCGTCTAAATCCACCTTTAACTGCTACAATTCATAGAATATACTTAGACTATCCAACCACTTGTTAGGAGAGAAAAGAATTCAACCAAGAATGTCACATTCATCTTAATCCCTGTAGTTTTCCTCCCAGCAGGCAACTATTTTGAAATTGAATCGACATACATATCAACAGCACAATAATTTTCCCTTAAAAATTAAATTAACTACTCGTAAATAAATAATAATAAAAAACAATACATGATCAACGATCTGCTTGAAAATTAAAAAACGATGCACTTTAACCGACATTGGTTATCACTTCACAATTGTTTGTTGTATTTTGTAAAAAAAAAGGAGATCAATTTTAAGGGTATATTCAGTGTGTTGTTTTTGTTTTTTTCTTATTGTTGTTTGTATAGTGCACTACACTTAAGGGTAGAAATTGTTTTTAAAAAGGAACAAATTTGTTTTTCTCTTTTGTTTTTGTTTGGGTTTATAAAATTTATTGTGTTGATTTTGCCATCAAATGGCGTTGAAATTGTCAATTTATTATCTATTTTTGAAGTGGATTTGTTTGAAAATTTATTGCTTTCCCAAGCAATTGTTTATTTTGTGGCTTTACGACACCGATATTTTATTTATGATTATTGTAATTCATATGTACATATGTATGTATGTATATCGGCTTACCTCCATAACAATGATTTCTTTTCAATGGAGAATTATTATTTGCTAAAAATAATGCTTTAATTGAATTATCATTCTGAAACTGATTTTACACAGATCCCAGCAAAAAATTTAAGAAACAGTAATCGAGTTTGGCATTAAGCATTCTTGGTGGAATTTAATGATGTTAACAAGGCGTGAGACTAAAATAATCAGTTCTTTAGTATTGGTTATGTAATGTACATAGATTACACAAAAAATCTAATGCAAATACTTTTTTTGGTTTTAAATAATTGAGTATGGAAGTTAGAATTTATAAAAATTACTTAAGATAATGACATACATATTTAGTAAATAATTATTATTCTATAAGAACTAGTTCAATTACTAATTACTTTTTTAAGTTTAGTGTAGTGTGTTTTGTAATCGACTAACAGAATTTGGCAATCACAAAAGTAAGACATTAAGTGGCAAGTACTTATTTTGTTAATGCCTAATTCTTTAACAAAATAAATCCCAGCAAAAAGTGTAGTGCAAATCACACTACACTTAAAAAGCTGTGGTTTAAGCAAAAAAATTTTGAAAATTGACTTGAGAAATTAGCGAAATTGATTTATTAACTAGATGGACATCCCCTACAATTGTAAAAGAAAAATCGTTTAATCCGAAAAAAAGAAACATATAAAACATAAAAAATGCGAAAAGAACTTAAGTGCCTAAATCGAAATATAGCGAAAATAGAGGGAAATTTGATCAAACATATTATCTGTGTTCGCCTCACGTAAAAACTTAAGGGTGGTTAAATTTTAAGGGCCGATGTTGATTTTGAATAAAACACAAATTATTGAAGAAATTATTGTCATTTCTTTTTATTTTTATAATATTTGTATGGTTCAATTATGTATTTAACAAAATATCGGCCAAATGGCCACCGCGACCTCGGCGGCACACCTCCATCCGATTCTCTTAATTTTCGATGACGCTGAGGCATAATTGAGGTTCTATGCCGTTAGTGTGCTGAATTATCTCATCCTTTAGCTCTTGAATTGTTGCTGGCTTATCGACGTACACTTTTTCTTTCGTACACTTCTTGGAAAGAAGGCCAACGGTGTTGAATAACATAATCTTCACGGCCAATTGACATCGCCACCACGTGAGATAACACGGCCATTGAATTTGTCGCGCAAAAGAGCCATTGTTTCGTTAGCTGTGTAGCAAGTGACACCGTCCTGTTGAAACCACATATCGTCCACATCCATATCTTCCAACTCGGGCCACAAAAAGATCGTTATCATCTCACGATAGTGAACACCATTCACAGTAATTGCCTGACCGGCCTCCTTTGGAAAAAATACGGCCCGATGATGCCGCCAGCCCATAAACAGTCACTCTTTGTGGGTGCATTGGTTTTTCGACAATCACTCTTGGATTATCATTCGCCCAAATGCGTGACGAATCCACTGAGGTGAAAATGTGCCTCATCACCGATTCTTCGAAAATTAATCATCCAACGTTGCCATTTCTTGCAACCATTCTGACCATTGACGACGTTTGGAATGATCAAGAAGCCTTAGTTCTTGAGTCAATTGCACCTTGTAAGCGTGTCAATGCAAGTCTGTATGCATAATGTTCATCAACGACGAGCGTGAGAGGCCCAATTGTTGGGCACGACAACGAGTTGAGGTGGACGGCTCTTCAGCCACACTATCGCGAACAGCAGCATGCACTGGTGATTTCACATCTCCTACAGACCCGGTTTGCTCAAATGTTTGCTCGTTTTTTCCGATTGTATGCACATTTGGACGATTAAATTGACCGAAAAAATCGCGAAGTGCACGATATGCATTTGGATTTTATGAGAACGTACCTATGTATCTCAGGATACATAGGTATACTTATTTCGTAAAAAATATTTCATTTCCAAGGAGCAATAGAGAAAAAGTAGTGAAAGTACGCAATTTGTACCGATTCATTGGCACTGTAAGCTTGGCAGCACCTTTTTTTGTCAGCGGGAATTTGTAAACACTATTTACAGAATGCTACAATAATTTTAGAATTTTATATAAAACATAAGTTCCTGAGTAATTACCCAGGGGCGAATATCTTAATATAAGGTAAATACATATATCATAACTGAAGCACTATAAAAGTAAGGCCCATTATTATAAATTGCCTTTAGTAAAAGTTAGGATTTTGTTGGAGCGATAGGTATTTTTTCGTTATAACAATGAGGATAATGCTCATTGATATAACTTTTCCTTATAGTACGTGATAGTTAAAAGTGGTTTTTAGCTTACATTTAATAACGAAAAACTATTTATCGCTCCAACAAAATCCTAACTTTTACTAAAGGCAAGTAATAAAAATTGGTCTAAGGGTATTTTTAAATTTGATGTGGATTACTTTCAAACAAAATCGAACAATATATTGTAAGGACGCTGAAAATTGGCGGGCACAGCTAGTTAAATATAAGAAAGCCTGTTCACCAATTCTCTTTATATCTTAACCTTTTCAGCGTCGTGGAAAAAATCCCGGATAAATTCTTCTATCGATAACAACTCTTGACATCTAAAAGTCCATGTTTTAAAAAAAGCATCAAAAATGTTATCAATTGTTAACTCTGTAACTGCAAAACTGCATACATACAGTGCAAATTTAATGTGGAAAATATTTGAGAAAATAATGAAAAGGATTACAAAAATGTTAAGAGTTCGAAAACCACATCCAATATACGTTGGTCCATGGTTTAAACTTTGTTACGAGTCGCGACATATCCTCATGTTTTTCAAAAGGTATCATTTCTTTTATCCTACAAATTTATCTAAAATTTCTTAGTAAATCTTTTATTTTCCTAAATAAACTTTTTTTGTTGTAATTAATTTTAATAGTCAACAAGGAATTCCTCCAACAAACAGCCTTTCTCTCTCCATTTACAATCCCATCGATAAATGCTTTTGTCGGCATTTCCCTTTTTGTCGCACCTTTCATCAGATGATTTTTAAAGATAAATGAACTTATTATCACAGGACATTGAACAAATCTAAGACGCCATCACAACAATGATGGCCAGCACAAAACAAAATACTAGATAATTTATGTCAAAATAGGTGTGAGCAGTCAATAAACTACAGTAGTTTATGGGACATTTTGACAGGTGTTTAGGTAGAAACAGAACAGGCAGCTAAAGGGAAACAGATACAAAACAAACATTTCTAGCCATGATT
Organism: Phasia obesa; assembly: GCA_949628195.1. Lineage (NCBI taxonomy): Eukaryota > Metazoa > Arthropoda > Insecta > Diptera > Tachinidae > Phasia > Phasia obesa. Next base: position 151,744,977 of record OX451215.1, read on the forward strand.
ACAAGTAGTCGTGTAAATTTTAGATTTAATGTTAAGATATTTTCACTAAATTGTGCATTTAGAATTTAAATTTTGAATATAAATTTTATCAAACACATGACAGATTTTCTGTTTGAAAACAAAATTGTAAAATGGTTTCGCTAGTATTTAATAATTTAAATAAATACATTCTTACGATTTTGTATAATATAGTTAAATTCTTTAAAATATTTGTGGGACTTTCTGTCGTCTTTAATGCATAAAATATTCACAAAAATATTCACAATTTTTTTTTTTTTTTTGTTAAAATAAGATTATTTTATTTTTTAATTGAAACATGTGACCGTGTGGCAGTTTTGCAATGTGAAACAAAAGCAAAATGTTTACGTTACGTAAACATTTAAAGTTCAATGTATTTCAAAATATCGCAAACAATTAACAACGTTGAACCAATTTTGTTGACAGTCAATTAAAATAGTTTTGTTTTCTGTCCACTTATTCCACTTACACACATACTTGAATCTGGCTGGCAGGGCTGTCTCAAGTTTAGACTGGATTAATAGTGTGCATAGACAATGACATTAACATTTTTCTATAAATATGCATGTCTAGGTCTACATATAGTACATATATTATGGCTTCTCTAATTTTGTTAATAAATTTGTATTGAAAAGATATTTATTTTCTTTTAATTTGTCATACAATGTTCTTAACCATATAAAACAGACATTCCGGAAAATTAAAATTTTTTAGCTTAAAAGAAATATACTTTTTTGTGCGTTCTACGTAACAGTTGGCTGAAGTATCATCCCCATCTGTTATTGCGGCAGGGTAAATGGTTTATGATCTATAAAGTTGTCAACATTGATTTGACAGATAAAACTGTCAGCAGAAGTATTTTCCATGTGGATCTTCTTGATGACAAAATTACATTTACCGTCGCATTGTCTGTCCTAGGTTTAATTTGAAGTTAAAAATAAAAAAGTTAACAATAAATATACATAGATATGTTCATATGTATGTATGTATGTATGTATGTATGTATGTATGTATGTATGTATGTATGTATGTATGTATGTATGCATGTATGTATGTATGTATGTATGTATGTATGTATGTATATGAGCCCTTTAAAGAACAACATTTTTGACTTAATTTCATACTCTATTCTTAGCGGATTTTAGTCGAAGCAGCATAGCACCACTATTTTATGTGTCTGTTCTATATATATGTATATATTTTTTTTTTCATAATTTGCTATAAAATGCAACTAATTTTCGTAGCAGCCAAGCAGTAAATTAAAAAAATTAGGCTGATATTAGACTTTCAAAATTTATGTTCTCCCCTTTTTGTAATTTGTTAAATTTCTTAGAACAAAATAGAAAAAAATCTAAAAGTTGTGTTTGTAATGACAAACTGCATTTTATTAAAAATGTGTCCCTTGTGAATCATTTCGTTTTGAAGTTAATGGCAGCCATGAAGTTGGTTTGGCATGTGAATTAAGTTTAAAAGAATTCGCTGTATTATTTTTTCATTGAAGTGGCTGGTTTAAGAAAAATGGATCGTTAGTAAAAAGATTTTCTTTTATAGAAAGTTCTTGGTCATAAATATGAAAAGATTTCTTTTTTTTTTTGTATTAATGTCATTAATAATTACTTGTAATTCTGCAACCTTAATATAGGGCAACCGCGGTTAATGCAATAATTTTTATCAATCTTAAGGTACGTTTACATATGTGGGTATAGTAATTCATTCAGACAACATAGAATAGATAGTTTTATATTTCGAACGTAAACTTTTCCTATTTTTTTAACCGGGCTTTTTGAAGCTACCAATTTCAAATTCTTCGATAAACCAACTAACTTTTAAACTAATTGTCAATTTCACATTTCGTAAAGTGACCTTTTAAATTATGTTGTTTAAACTTTTCAATATTTTACAACTGTACAACAGTTGCAAATATTGAGCAAATTTTTTAACTATAAAAATATAAAACTTATTTAGGCACCTATTGGTAGTGGAGATATTGCTCTCAGCTTTTGCCTCAAGTTTACACTTTTTGTTAAGTTTCAACAAATTTTGTACTTTTTGTATTTTGAGCAAGTGTGAAAAAAAAATAAAATATAATGCAAATTTTGACAGATAGTGATGAACTATTTTGTTTGCTGCCACTCGGAACAGAAATTTTCTGTTATATAACAATTTGAAATTTTGAATAAGTCCTAATTCTTGGTCCGATTAACCCTATTTGTGGCGAAGAAAAATAATTTAAACAAATCATAGATAATGTCTAATATTTTTGATTGACGAATTGAACTGTTTAAGGTAGGCTTAAGATCTTTTATTCTCTATGACTCATTAACAATTCAATTAATTTATATGATAATAAACAGTTCGACTAATTAACTTAGGTTTTTGATTAATTTTTGTCATTATTTTAAATAATCGAGCTGTCTTTTTAGAAAAATTTACCTTTTAAGTGGTTTTATATAACAAATCATGAACCTTTGAAAGTGAAATCTTGACATTTTTAAAGTGAAAAACAAGAATTAACCACTTTACATATAATAATATATATATCGCCACCTTAAAGACGAAATAACCTATCTGCAGTTTTCAAAATCTTACAGGACAGGGATAAAATGTTATAAAATTGGAACTAGTATATGCAATATCAAAACGAAAATTACATAATATAAGAATTACAATATATAATATTACAATATGCAATATTTAATTTTCGTTGCAATATTGCAAATAGTTCCAATTTTATAACATTTTTCCCTGTCCTGTAAGATTTTGAAAACTGCAGATAGGTTATTTCATCATTCAGGTGACGATATAATAAAACTGTAACTTTCTGCCTGCCTGTCTGTGTTCGCATCAAGTAAAAACTACTAACGGATGAATTTTAATAAAATGTTATGGTGAGGTAGGTAGCTTAGTATCTCTGTTCAAACATAGCAATCTTTTTTCGCTGAAAATATCTCGTTTCCAAGAGAAAATAGTGAAAGTACGCCATTTTACCAATTTAACAATTTTACCAATACTGCAAACTTGGCAGCACCTTTTAGTTTTGTCAGCTGGAATTTTTAAACATATACAGAACTCTTTACAAGTTTAAGAATTTTACTAAGATTTAAGAATTTTATATAAAGCTTGTGTCCCTAAGTAATTACCCAGGGATGGGTACATTTATATGAAGTCAATACATAAACCATATTTGAAGCACTATTAAAGCAGGAGTCTTAAAATTTGTTGTGGATTAGTTTCGAATCAAAATCGATAAAGATAATGTAAAAACGCTGGCAAACTGGCGAGCACAGCTAGTAATGAATAGATTACTCGTATATTCAAAAAAATAAATAAATCATAAACAATCACAAAAAATACCTAATGAGCGATCATTAGGTGAAATAATTTCCAACACCTTTTTGGTTCGTTAGTTTTACATTTTTAATTTCTATTTTTCAAATTAAATTAAAAGTGCTTGACAATAAAAAATAATATTTTTGGCAATTCATTAGACGGAAGAAGAAGTTTTGACTGTGGTATTGTTGTATAAAGGAAAATATATGTATGTATGTCTGTATATACTTATATATATACAGTTGAATAAATGAATGAACCAATTCTGTCGTCGCATGTCACATCCGGCAAAAGAGAAGAAGAAAAAATACTAATTGAAACCTAAATCATGCAAAAAATAATGTTTTAATTTTAATTTGCACTACCAAATTAGAGGTTTGCAAATTTGCAGCAAAAAAGAAAAATAAATAAAATAAAAACTAAATAATATTTTTAGAAATTGTCATCGTAAAGCAACACAAATATGTTGGGAAATTTCTATGTTTTTGTTTATAGACGTCAAATAATTTATGGTGCTTTCGACAGTTTGGTGTTAAAGTAATAAACAAAACCAGAGAAAACAAGTAAAATTGCCATATTCGGCCGTGTCGAATCGGTTGCATGCAAAATTTAAGAATATTTCATATGAAAAGTAACCCAAAAAATTGGGTGCTTTTTCGTCGTTTTTGGAGAATAATTCAATTTTATATTTTCGCCGATTTTGCATAATGAAAAATTCTATTTTATTTTTTTTTTTTTTTTTTGTATGAAAGATCACCCATTTTTCAGCGATTTTATATTATGAAGAAATGTTCAATAAGAGTGTAAAAATAATGGTTTATGTCTTAAAAACTATATATTTTTATTAAAAAAAGAGCTTATGATTATTTACGTAGATTATTTTGGCGAAAAAGGAGACGATATTTTGTTTTTTTTTTCATACTGGCAAGTGACTTATGAAAGCGGCATAAGTCACTTTATAATAATTACCAAGTTGATATGATAACATTGATTAATTAAATTAATTTTGCAATCAAATGTTAAGCGTCACTTACCCAATGATTATGAATTTGGTGTAATAGGAATGGCTTTGGGAAAACCAAAATAAATATAAATAAAAAACAAATATAAATATAAAAATAAAAAAAATAATTCTAATCCTTAAATATATCGATTTTAAGCAAAAGTATGCCACTTTCAAATATTTCTAGTTATGTTGTTCAAAATAAATTATATGATTTAACATATTTAATTTCTGTGATAGATGTGTTTGTTGATAAATGGTCGAATTAGGCAAATTATAAAATATAAATAAAAATACATCTACCACAATAATTAAATATTGTAACTGATATTAGCAAAGTATTTGTACCTTTATTTTTTTATTTTATTTTATTTTTATCTATATATTTCCTTTCATACTATTTTTACTGAATAAAAAATACAAAATGTGCGTCCACAATATTATATTTGCGTTACATTAATAACAATATATTCATCTTGGAAGCAAACAGTTTCCTAACAGCTTTTGATCACAGATTGAATATAGAAGTTGCAAGCTCAAAGTGTACTCGATAAATTAAATTAATAGCGGTATTCAGTGTTTGATACAAATGGTCTTGCGAAAGTGCAAATGCGTTAAATCATTCAAATTTGACAAAAACAAAAAGCTATGATATTACTCATTTGCACGTTTGCAAGATCATTTGCATTGAACGTTGGAATCCGCTAATTCAATTCCCTTACTAAAACTATTGACGTTTTTATATTTTTTATTTAATAAGAAAACTATAATTAAATGTGTCATAAATGAATTTTCATTTATTTATATTTGGTTATTTTTTTTCACAATTTTTGGGAAAAATTTCCATTTTTTTTTTGGGCAATTTTTCATTTTTGTTTTTCTGTGATTTTGCATAAGGTCATTTTGCATGCACACTGACTTATATTCTTATATATCCTTCGCCGAAGTGATGTTAATATTGGAAACATAGCATATGCTGATATGTTTCTAATTTCCCAACACTGCCCAACAAAATATTAGGCATTACCATCAGAAGTACTTGCCACATAATGACTTACTTTTAGGATTGCCAAATTCTGTTACTTGATTACAGAACACACTTTAAAAAAGTAATTGGTAATTTTACTAGTTCTTTTAGTTTTACAAAATTTGTCATTATTTCAAATAATTTTTACAAATTTCTAAGTCACGTACTAAATTATTTAAAACCAAGAAAAAATTATTTGCATTACATTTTATTGCGAAATATGCATTACGTAATCAATTGACAATTAAAGTATTTAGAGCAAATTATGCTAACCCTGACCCGTTTTAAAGAATTTGTACCGAAATTTCTTTAAATGTTAATGTTGTTGAATGTTATCTAATTTTATATTTAAATAACTAAGTTTACGTATTATGTATTAGTATTATTTACTGTTTTATGTCTGTAAGGATCCATAGATTCAAATAAATAAATAAATAAATAAATTCTGATAAACTGGCTCACGCCTTGTTCAACTCCTAAAGTTGGTAGTCCTTCCCCAAAATAGCTTAATTCTACACTCTATTACCATCTTTGATTGTTTTTTTGGGTTTACTCGTATATTAATAAAATTTAAATTGTTTGAGCGGAATTAAAATTTTAGTCAAATATTAGTAAAAGTGTTATATTTTCGTAAAATTTCGATTATTCTGCTAAATTTAGATTTTTTGGTAATCTAGAGTTTTTTCTCAGACTTTTCGGATTTCAATAAAAGAAAGCAAAAACAATAATAACATACAAAGAAGAAGAACATCAATATAGAAAAGTCACAAGGACTTTTTCGACTCTATTTCCACACTTTTACTGGTTTTCAATAGCAAAATTTTCAAAACTATATCAGACAGATTGTTATCCTAAGAATTTCCCAATAATATTTCCATATGTGTTCAGAAAAGTCATTTTAACTTAAACACGGACAGACAGACATCGCAAAATCGCCTTTCCTATAGATAAGGCTCCAGATTATAAGTATTTACTTTAAGTGGTTGGAATAAACATTGTAGAAATTACAAACGGAATTGACAAACTGATACATTTTCTATTCCAAATTTTAATACATTGCAAATAGTCATTAATCTTTATATTTTAAGTTGAAAAATATCCACAATTTATTGCCTGTCATTAAATAACCTAAGAAGAAAGTATGTCAATTGCAAAAAAAAATTATATTTATTTGTCTAACTCTTTTCCTAAATCATTATAAAAAAAATCATTTTAATATAATTTCTGCAAGAAAACAAAAATGCACTTTAAAGTTGGCTTAATGCCCACTTTTCGTGAAATTATTTGTTTCTCTTTTTGCCCCTAATCTAGTCTATTACGAGTATATATACGGGATTTCACAATTGGCTTCTAAAGTTTTCGACAGTTAAGTTACATTTAGGCTGTAATACTTTTAAATTTTTTAGTCGCTGTTGAAGCGAAAGTCGAATGAAATAAGCTTCGTTCTTGAAATAAAACAACGACAGTAAAAATTTTGTTTGTAAATCTTTTGTTACTTTTAGACTATTAGGATGAAGTAGAAACAAAGTTGAAAAAATGTAAACAGTTTTATCAACTATAAAAACATAACAGATGTTTTTAATTGTAATAATAATTTTTTTTTAAGTTTTTACAATAAGTAAGTCTTCTCAAATGATGAAAAATAATTTTATTTTTATGAAATTCTTGTTAATTATCAAACTTATTTAAAAAAATTCAAGTGTAAAATAATTCTTTTCACTCGGCAACATGCTCTCTTCCACTCAATACAATTTGCTTTTAATATATTCTACTTTTGATAAAGATTTTTGACGAATCTAATTACATGTGCAAAAATGTAAAATGCTCACCAAAAAATCTGACAGAACTCTGTTCTACTCAAAAGTTATACAAAAAGAAGATTTTGCAACTCAGATCGTTCAGACCTGTCAAAAAGTCTGTCACACACTTCTACTTACTTTTAACCCGAACTATCATACTTTTTCAGCACACGCCATTTTTGATAGATCGAACGACTAAGTATGATAGTGAATCATTGCCTTTAGAGCAATGTCTGTGGCTTCAGCATATTCGCTCGCTGTGCATTGATATTATCGATAATTTCCGAACTAAACTTGACGGCCCGAACATGGGTCAGCATACATACATTCAGTGACTTATGAATGTAGAAATAAAATTGTGTAAACAGATATATAAGATCGTTATATATAAATTTTACTAACTTTAGTTTTAAGAGAGAAACGTTTTGCTAAAAAAAAAACGTTAAATAACTTTAACACTAAACAAAAAAACATTAAAAAATAACCAAATAACTTACTATAGCTTCTCGTTACAGAAAGAATTTACTGACGATTGTGTCTTCAATGAAAGCATGGAACAGCACAACTACAACACCTATTCATCCACCTATAATTCGAATGCGCGGCGCAAGTACTATTTGGCGTTAAATCGGCATGGTGAGCCGCGTAAACTACAAATACCACCCAGCCGTTCTTTGGGTAAATTAGCAACATATACGAACGCTATACCCGAAACGGTGCCGCAAGAGCGTGTAGAACAGCTGATTGCGAAAAATTTCGGTGCAAATCGTGTAAAACATGGCATACGCCAACTCTGTGATACTGGCAAACCATTGATCGAATTGATCGATAGTAAAAACTTTAAAGCACGACCCAAGTGCAATCCAAACAATAGCAATAATAATAGTAATAGTAAAAATACTTTAAGTAGGAATTTAGATGAAGATAATAGTTTAGTTAATCATAATAATCATCCGCATACTAATACTAATGGCCAAGTTTTAAACAACGTTCCTGTTGCCAATGATAAAAATAATTTAAGTTCTAATAGTCGAAGTAGTGGCAGTAGTAGTAGTAGTAATAGTAGTAGCAGTAGCAGTAGTATTAATGATAGCAAACCCGAAACAAATAGCGATATTAGTAGTAGCCCGAGTAGTATTAGCATTAGTCAAAATAATGGCCATATTAGTAATAGCAATAGCAATAGTAAACACACTAGTAGTAGTAGTAGCCACAGTGACAGTTCAACAACAACGAATAGGAATAGTAGTACAGCAATACAAACTGGTAGTCACAGAGGCGGCAAGAAATCGGGGAAAAAGCGAAAATGCCGGCGTTTTGAAAACGAAGAACAACACAATTGCACCACACCCCTTAACCGCCCCACATCCTTCACAAAACGTGGCAATCAGCTGGGACCCTTACGACAGAAAAAATGTCAAGACTTAATGCTAAAACAACAGCAAGCAGGAGTCATTGATATAGTGCTGCCGCCAATGTGCACTAAAAAAGGAGGCCCAAAGAAACAACAGGGCAATAATAGAAGGGGACATGGAAAAAATGATTTAGGAACCGATGGTTTCGGACCAAACAACCGCCGAGGCAAAAAACTAAATTTGAATCGAGGTGGTAGTGGTTCTGGCAAGCAAGGAGCGAAAAGCCATTCCAATAACAACAATAACAATGGAGGTTCAAAGAAAAAGCCAAAAAATTCCAAAAGGGGTGGTGTTAATAACGGCAACAACAACAATAGGAAAAACAACAAAAAATCTTCCAGTACAACAACCGAAAAAAATGCTGCCACCGGTCAAGCCTTAACCACGTCTACACTAAGATCTAAATCTTGGGAAACCACTTCCTTAATGCCTAGCACAACACTCTTTGATAACTACGATCCGCATGCAGAAGCTACAAGTGATCGTGGCGACAGAGAACAACGCAATGTAAGATACTCAAATTCCATGGAAGAGTATATGGAACAATCATCTGAAGATACTTCGGCTGCCGAAGATCCAGACGACGATGATAACGATATGGAGAATAATGAAGAAACGAACGAAGATAGCAGCTACGAAGACGACTCGTATGTTGTGCCAAGTAGCAGCCATATACCTTATGCGGTTGCTGAATCATCGGACACGCCTCTGACGGCGGGAGCGGACGACTTTATGTATTATGACCAGCTAGACCTGTGAGTTTTACTTATTTTTATTATAAATATTTTTTTACTTGTATTAAAACAAAAAACAATCCTCATAATTTTTAGTTATTTTTATTATCTTTTTTATTTTCTAAACTAATGCAAATATTTAAATATTATTTATGTATTTATTTGAAATCAAATCCGACATCAAGACGGTTTGAAAGTATGTATGTATGTATTTATAATTTTTTAATCAAAATCTTTGTTTTTTAATAATTTTTGTATGAGTTTTGGCTTTAACTTATTTTTGTTTGATTTCTTTTCTTTTTAATTCGTTTTATTTTTTTTTGTTAGCAAATAGTTTCAAAATTTAAGTGATTTTTCAAAATTTTGTTTTGGTTGGATTATTACTCCTTTTCAAACAGGCGTTTTCGGAGTTGCATCGCTTGGGAAAAAAACAAGCTGTAGCGGCTAGACTGGCGGGTAACCGAATTAATTTTTCTTTGCAATTTTTTTTTTTGGCTGACATTCTGAATAAAAAAATAGGGAAACCAAAAACTATGGAAACCCAACTGATAAACCAAAATTATTATTGGGATCTTATTTAATGTTGACTTCGGAAGCTACTTTTACACGATATGTTTTTCACATGTGACTCACCGCATTGCACAGTGCAAAGCTTATGGATCTGATATAAACATTTTGTAGCTTTGTTTATGTGAAATATATGCATCGCTCCTTAATGCAATAAGTTATATCTCAAATGTTTAAGTTATTGAAGAAAGAGTGTTCCCTAATACCTACTTTAACTGTAAAAAAATTTAATTATAACTCAAACTAGAGCAAAGTTGTACACAAATATTTTATGTCCACTCAGGCCATACAACTGACGTTTGAAAATCTTTAATAGCATCTAAATGACTTTTTTTTGCCTTAAAGAAACAATTTACATATTGCTCCTTTCTCATATTAAAATTGCAATTAGAGAGTGTTCTAATAGCTGCAATAACATAAAGTAAATCTTTTAAAGGTTATGTCAAACGTAAAATCGTATGAGTCGCAAATTGAGAATTGGTGTTATCGCGGCATCGGCCATATCGTTTGAGTGGCATTCATTGGTTATTGAAATTTAACCCCCGTCTAGACAATTTTCTAGCAATTTTCCAGTAATGCAATTCCGAAAAAGCCCAAAACTCAAGCAATTTTGGGGTGATTACAAAAACAAGAGAAAAGAAAAATGACAATTTATAAATACATTTTTATGTTTATGTGTATATTTGTTGCAAATTATCGAAAAAAAAAACCCAACAATATTTATTATCGTTTAAATAATTAATTTAGAAAAAATGAATGTACAAAGTTTTAATTTCAAAAGAAGAATATAAATAAAATAATGACAAGCAATAGGAATTAGTTAATCATAAATTGTTTAAATAAAAGCCAATTTACATGATGACTTAGGGGAATGTCTATTTCGAATTCTCTTTTGAATTTTTTAGCGCAAGCCATGTGTGCGTTTATACGTTGACTTTTTAAACTCAATAACTCTTGATTATTAATCGGTCAGTATTATTTTTATGATCATTCGTAACAATCTAAGTTATAACAAATTCATTTACATATATATTATATTTCCAAATTTTTAAAATTAATTCTTGAAATTAAAAATCAAATTATAAAAAAATATTTTTTTTAACTGAATATATGAAACGTCATATTTGGAAAACAGCGCAGATATTATGACTAAAAATAATTACAAAATAATTACACGATAAATGCTCTTCTCTTTTCCCAAACAAACAAAAAATCATGACTTCAAAGTCAGGTAAAAAGTCATTATGTAAATTGGATCTTAAGCATTTAAATAAAAAAAAAAATAAACAATAACTTACACTCGCTAAATTTGTAAAAAGTCAATAAATTTTTATGTTATATAAATATACATATTTAAATTAAATGGTATACCTACATATTGTACATTAATCATTAAAGAAACTGTGTAAATTTTGCAAGATTTAACGTACACATACACATGCATTCAATACATTAACACACAAACAATTAACATAATTCCATATGAGATCATCTTTATTAAGCAACTATAAAATCCTAATCCTAATACGTCCATTTCCTTAAATAAACATCCATCGGGTCCTTAAGGCGTATCATTACAAATCAGTTAAATGGATTCATTGGTGTCAAAATCACAAGGGCTTTATCGTTCAAAAGAATATTTTCCGCGGCTTTTGAAATAACCAAAACAATGAAATATTAACCAAATATTACTGCAAATGTGAAAAATTAACTAACCTCAATGCAGTTTAAAATGTTTGTATAATTATTATTTGTAAATTTATTAGGTTTGTGGCTAAAAGTTGGCTTTATTTGGTTAATTAAAGGAAACAAAAACATCTGGTGTCTGCTCAGGTTACAGATACCTAAAAAAACAAAAGTATTAAATTGTATCATCCAATCATCAGGGTATGTCATACATACCATGATTAGCACTGATCTGCATTGCGAAACCGCAACTCTAACTACGAAATAGGTAACTTCAAATTTTTTGATACCGCGATTAAATTTTCCGATTATTTTCTGGTTTCATTTGGAGTATAAAAAGATCGAAGGCAAGGCAAATCTATTAAAATGTAATAGAAGAAAAGAAGGAAAAGGTTTTATATATGGAGTTTCAGAAACTCAATTCCTTTATATAGAGTAAATACGTAGGTTAGGTTAAGCAGGCAGCTTCTTAAAGAAGGAAAGAAAAACAATCGGTAAAGGAGAGGGAAAAAAATAGCTCGCTTGGGTCCATTATATTGGTCCCTTTGTGATACCTGCAAGAAAAGAAAAGGGATAGAAAGAAAAGATAAAGAGCAAAGATTACAATTATATAGACTGAGGAAAAATCGTAGAGAGTAAATACGTAAGAGTCTTAAAATTTGGTGTAGATTACTTTCAAAGCGAAATCAAATAAAATATTTTTAGGACGCACTTAACGTGTGGGGGCACAGCTAGTTATAAATAAAAATCTTTTGTGTTTTTCAATAGAAGTAAACAGTAAAACAAAAACTGTTTATACCAGTAGCCCCCAAACACATACAACCTCAATTTTTCTGAAGTAATTTATATGCAGTTTTCTATGTGTTGAGAAAGCAAGCGCACATGTTTAGAAAAAAGTTTTGACGTTTTCGAGTAGAGGGTTTTATAACAATGTGTGGTAAAAATTTCAGAAAACACGTAATACATACATATAACCAAAACACATGACTTAAAAAAATTTTATTGAACCATGTAAGCTTAAGCTTAGTCTCAGTTCCCTAGATAACCATGCTATATAATTATTTAAGTCAAAAGCGGCCAAGTGTGAGTCTGAACAGAACTGTGTGAATCCCTCATGTAGAGCAAAAAGTATCGCCTTCTTCAGCTTTCATTGGCGATGTGATATTTGGAGTATCCTTGACTTGCAATGAATGCCGTTAAATTGCTTAAGGTAACCTAATTAAATTCAAGCACCTTTCTGGCCTTCCTGCTGAACTGCTGAATTAAACGCGCAACATAATAGACCAGCGTACTACCTAGGTTTTAAGGTTTTTGTCAGATATGAACACGAGTTAGTATTTATTTAATATTATAGAAAGACATCAGGAAAAATATAATTTTAATAATGTATTGAAATTGATATAAAAAACACATTACTTTGCATCTTCACTGGACATCTTCTTTTAAAACTTTATTTGTGGAGAGAAGTCAAATAAATAACAATATGTTTTTTCTTTCTATATAATCCATTACTGATTTTACCGTTTAATTTATTAAAAACAAAAATATTTTATAACAAGACTCGAATTCCTACGTTATCGAAATCTCTTGGAAATCTCTAAGAAGTGTTCCATACTTTTTTATGACTCCCAATAATTCCTTTTCATAATCCAAACTTCCCTTCAAGAAATTTGTTTTCTTTCATTTCACTCTACACAAACCAACTTGCAAAGTATTTTTTTTTAACATGATGTAGATACAAATCAATCTTATGCAATGAGAATAAAATAGATTTTAGTGAAACTAGAATACTTTATGCCATAAATTTCACTGTAAATAATATTTAAAACATTTTTATAAATAATATGCTAAATTTGTTTTCTATAATTAATAATTAGAAAAACAAAAAGATAAAAAACCTCGCTGCCTCTCGATAAGTAGTAATTTCTAATAAACAAAATACGATATAGAAAGAAAAGTTACAGTTTACTTTGTGCAAATTGTTTATGATTTTTCATTATTCTTAGTTGTTCTTTTTTTTAGTTGAAATAATAATTATTAATTATTTTTTTCCAATTTTTCTAATTTTGTTTGTTTTTGTTTAGCTTTCTTTTTCTCAGCAATGTCATTTAAAAACGAACTACTTAAATATTTTTTTTTTATAAAAAAAAGCTAACAATGCACATATTAAAATATAAAATATTGAATTATAAATAATCTGTAATGTGTATTCTAAGTTATTAATTTAAATAATTATTTAATTTCATTTATTATTAAAAAAGTTTAATTTAATACTAAGAGAAAATAAGAGAGAATATATAGAAAACCATCGATCGACCTTTTCTCAATAACCGATTTTCCTATTTTTATGTAAATTATTAGTTTCGTAGATCACTGTAATTGTATTTTGTGAGAAAACAAAATCTTCTAAGAAAAAAATATTAAAAAAAATTAATAAAAGAAAAAATCTATAATAAATAATTTTAAAAGGAATTATTTATTAAGAAATGTATAAAAAATAAAAATAAATGTTTTTTATTACTTTGAAATTGCTTGAAAAGTTTAGATACACAAACCAGTGAGTCAGACTGAACCCAATATAAAAAAAAACGTCTATTAAAAAAACAAAAAGATATAAAAGTGAGGATATTTATAATATAACAAAAATATCAAAATACTTGCAAGAATTAAATAAAAAAAATCTAAAAAAGAAGAACATATTGTAATGTATGGGTTATTGTATTGTCGTTGCACATTGCACCTCGACACTTTGGAACACATTTGGAATACTTAAATTTTGAATAAATTTATCTATACATATAATAAAACTGTATCAGGACCATTTCAGTACAATCAATATTTTTTTAAAATTTTGTTGTTGGTGCAGTTAGTAATTGAAATGGAATGCAAAACGGCAATTTATATAATTTGTGTCTGTCTGTGTTCACATCATGTAAAAACTACTGGACGAATTTTAATAGAATTTTGTGAGGATCTACCTCAGTATCCCGGTTCAAATATAGTATATATAGGATATTTTTTTCTCATTTCCAAGTGAAAATAGAGAATAGTAGTGGAAGTACGAAAGTTTACCGATTTAAAGTACTGGGTAGGTATATGGTTATAACGTCAAAGCCAAGGCTCAATCGTCCCAATCGAAGAACACACATACGTGACTAACCTTTTCAGTTGTCAACAACAAACTACTAATCCAAATTGGCTGAAAATGCCAACATATGACTAACACGTGTGTACCAACATAACAAAAATATTTCGATAATGGAATGTACACAGCCCGCGGAAATTCAAAATTTGACCTTTCCTTTTGAACATACCCGTACATATTATAGGCTTTTAAACATTATATATTATATTTTAACGTATATAACCGGGGGTTCCAATTGTCACTGCAGGAATATGGCAAATGCTTTGACGCGGTTCACTCGGGGAAAATAGGGGCACCAGACGCTAGGGTTCCTAGAGCCTAAATCTGGAAGAAAAGGTCTGTTGTTTTAACACGGGTCCTCTTCGAGGCCCGACCAGTGCTCAAAGGACTGGTACAACGGGAATCGGTGGCCCCACAGAGAGACTATCCTCTCTGTGACCGGTTATTGGTGAGGTCCCCTTCGGGGTACACGTGGTGGTTGTTGTTTAAGATCGATTTATGTAGGTAAGGTGCAAGGTCGATCATGTGTGCTGTTGCACTCTCAACAGACGGAGTTTGGATAGTCTCCAAACCCCTAAGCAAGAGGTTATAATGTGGATCTAGGCTTGCCTTGGAAAGGCTTGCCATATTATATAAATTGCCACTCATTGTGACTGTATCACACACAACAAGCGATTGGTGGCAATCGTAAAGTGTTGTTATACTACACAATGGGGGCGCTAGTCTACGCCTAAGTTTCACTCGGTGGTAAGACCACCGTGAGGTTAGGCCGAGTTGGCAGGTACTCACGTTAATCTTGTTCCACAATAACCGGTATATAAAGGTTAGGTTAGGTTTGGAAGGGTTGTGCCAAATATGGCACATCCACTCGGAGACCTGTTGGGTCCACTGATATTCCCTTCAGCTAAACTACAAAAAGAGAGACTTATTTTGCTTCTTGCCACCTATCACTCAGCCACCCGATTTCCTCGAAGAAGCCGACGACACCCACGATTTTACACCGCGCGATGTCGACGGGCCTCTCGAGAAATCTATCACCTAGCCATCTAAGTCTGCGGCTTTGTAATACCGGGCAGTGACACACGACGTGGTCAACAGTTTCCAACTCCTCCTCATCCTTGCACATACTACAAAAGTCCGGTGTGCCGACGACCCAGTTGCTAGTCATTGCCCTAATGGCGCAATGACCTTCCTGTCTAGACCCAGGAGTATATCGGTTTTCGCAGCGTCCAGTCTAGGCCAGATTGCCCTTGACACTCTCCAATCCCCCCTTACTTCCCAAGACACGTTGGTTCTCCTGACTACCCAGTCTGATATCATCCTTTAGTAGTGACTAATCGGTGGCTTAACCGATTCTACCTTAACTGAATTTTCCCCGTCCGAGACCAGTCTCGCAAGTTCGTCAGCAATCTCGTTGCCCTCAACATTACAATGGCCCGGAACCCAACACAATCTAACCCTATACTTGTCCGTCAGTGCATCGATAGCCTTTTTACAATCACCTACCAGCCTAGATGTGACCTTGTGTCTTTTCAAGGCTTTAAGCGCCGCCTGGCTCTCGACGTACAGAGTGACCTCTTCCCCCTCTAAAACGTGTCCAGACACCAGCCCTGTGGCTTTTAAAACCGCCAGCACCTCTGCCTGGAACACACTACAATCGTCTGGTAGTCTGTATGACATGCGTTTTCTAGTTCCCAGGATGTGAACACCAGCACCGGTACCCGCTTCCATTTTTGGCCTATCCAAAACCGCAACCCCGTCATACAGTTTATCAGACCCCAACCATTCTTCCCTTTTTGGGAATACAACCAAGGGTATCCTACTGAAGTCAACCTCATTAACCATAAAGTCCGTTAGCCCAGGAGTTAACGGAAATGGTCCGTTGAGTCCGACCTCAAGAAGAATCTTTGTGTGTCCTATGTTTCTCGACTTGTTGCAAAATGTCATTCACCACCAGCAACCATAGTAGTGGTGATAGAACCCCACCCTGCGGCGTACCCCTAGTGACCAGTTTTCTCAAACAGCCGCCTCCTAGCTCAGAGTTGACAATCCTACTGCTAAGCATACGTATAATCCACTCCACTATGAAGTCCTGGATGTTGAGATCTACTAGGGATTCCCTAATAGCCTCCAATGTAACATTGTTGAAGGCACCTTCAATATCTAAGAACGCCGCTAACGTAGAGAATATAGAATAACGTAGAGAATATCCTGCAAACCGTGCTCAATATACTCAACCACATTATGAAGCGCACTCTCAACTTATTTACCCTTAAGGTAAGCATGCTGAGCGTCACAATTGTGTTCCTTAGGTGCAGATCGATAAACATTTTCAGCAGAAAAGACGATAGGCTAATCGGTCTGAAGTCCTTTGGCTTCGAATGATTTGCTTACCAGCCTTGGGTATAAATATTACCCGAACTTCTCTCCACCAATTGGGTATGACACCTCTTGCTAAACACGTCCTAAAGATGTCCTCAAGATGGCCGGAAAAATACCATCCGGGCCAGCAGATTTATATGGCTCGAAAGTATTTATCGCCAATGCAACCTTGTCCACAGTTACTAAATCCTTGATCGCCTCCTCTGATCTCCCTACCAAACTAGGGTAAATATCCCTGACCGAATAATCGGCTCGTAACCCACTGCAGCCCGGGAAATGTGTGTTCCAGGGTCTCGGAGCTAAATTCGGTCATGAGCCATCAAGCTTTTGTATATATCCGATTTTCCTAGGGTCCTTGGATAGTTTACGTCTAAACCTTGATAACTCGCTGACCGAATCAATAGATTCGCAGTACTTTGTCCACGAGTCCCTTTTCGCTCTCTTTAGGGATCCCTTGTACTTATTGAAAGCTATTCTATGGCTGTCCCAATCCTCAATCCTACGCGTGAGTTTTGCCCTGTTGAAGAGCCTTCTAACCGTCGACCTTTTATCCCTTATGTATATATATGTCTGACTAAAATATTATTGGCGGCGTCACGTGTTCAGCTGCACAGTCGCCTTTTTCTTTGTTCGAAAACCTACCTGCCTATTATTTCGAATAAATTCAGCAAATCATGTTGTCTTATTGCTTAACATTTTTTATAAGATACTGCATTTATACTTTCTGACATTATTTTAGTTTTCTCACTATTATAGAATGGTCTTAGGCTCCTCAAAAGTCCAAAAGAAACTAATATTAATTTATGCAGTGTAAACAGTTTTTACAAAGTCTAACGAAATATTTTAAACTTTTAAAATAGGACAGATTAAATAAAATTTAAGGATTTTAAATTATTTGGAAATAAATTTTGCAAGTGCAAGAATTGCAAGTGTAAATACTCTTTTAAAAAGGGGCATTTTATTAAAAAAATTGTTTTAAAAAATTATTATTTTTCTTATTTATTATTTTTGCATGCTTTTAATACGGCTTGAATGGTTAAATGTGAAAATTTATTTATTGTTTTTGTATTTTGTATTTTGATTTTTATAATTTTGTTTATAGTTAATTGTAAACAAAAAAAACAAAAAAAAAAAAAAATAACGCATGCTGGAGGATAAAGGGTTAAAAACCAAAAAATCTCCGAAACAAAATAGCGAACAACTACATATATGCAAGTAAAACTGGTTAAGGTTCTTATTCTTTTTAAAACAAATATTATTTTTGACTAAAATGAAAAAAACATTTATAGAAAAACTAAAATCCTATATATTATTTTAGCATACCTTTGGATCTATGGCAATTTTTAGCTGTACTGTGGTTAACGGTTTGGAGTCTTCAAATATTAAGATGATGTTTTGCAAATTTTTAAACAATATCAATGCTACGGGTACCTTTTTAAAACAATAATTATACAAATATCTTAATATAATATCCCTACATACATATGGGCAATTCCACGTCAAATCAACAAGGCACTCAAAATGACTACTTCAGATTTGATTGAAACTTTTTTTATTTATATTCCTTGACTCTTTGAATCCAAATATAATTTTAAAAAAATTCTATCTCTTACAGTTTTTTATTTTCATATTATTTTTTGTTTTCATATGCGCTCGAGGATTAAATATATTCTAATTGCTTTTCTATAAACCCCAGGAAGTTGGGTAATAACTCATTTTAAAATTTTCTTATATTAAAAAAAAATATTATAAAAATCTTTGCGATAGTGTCTTTTAATTTTTTTAAAATTTACATATGTTTTTAACTGTGGCTTGATGAGTACACCAGAGTGTACAGAAGTTATGTTAAAAAAAAACTACATATTTTCCAGTTTTAGGGAATATGTTCTTACCTTTATTACACAGTTTTTTAACAATTTCTATTTTTCAGTTTTTAATGAGTCAAAATGAAGTTTTTTTTTAATATAACTTCTGTTCCCACCATGGTCCCACTCCGACCATGGTGTACTTATCAAGCCACATATAAAAACAAATGTAAATTTTAAAAATTTTTAAAGAATTTTATAAGACTTTTGTTTAAATATAAGAAAAACATTTTTAAAAAACTTCTTTTTTTCATGACTGATATGAAATTAAAGCGTATGAAATCACCTTTAAAATAAGGTACTACCCAACTTCCTAGGGTTTATAGAAGTGGAATTAGAATATATTTAATCCTCGAGCGCATATGCAAAAAAGCGATATTTTCCTATTTTGATAACTGTATAGCTAAAAAACTGTAAGAGATAGAGGCCCTTATTATGAATTGCATTCGATTTTCGATCTTCGCTGGCTAACGAACATCGAAAATCGAATTTCAAATTCGTATTATGAGTTGGTAGCACTGTCGAAAATTTCGTTGTACAACGAATTTTTAATCGAACACAATTTTGCTTTCGATGGTTTCTGTCAGTTTGTAAAACTTATTGAAAATGTAAGTATTTGTGAATTTTTTTGTTTTTTATGTAAATTATTTTAATTTCATGCAGGTCCAAGTACCGTCGTAGTCATTTTTAATAATATTTATTTAAATTTTTCGTTTATACATTATTAAAACAATATTTATTTATAGTGCCAGCTGATAAACATGTACTATTGTGAATAATCTAATTGAGTAAAATTCACAGTAGCATTATTTTCATCGAATGTGCGCCATAATACCAAATGAAAATTCGTTCGATCAGCTCTTTCGACTACAGTCGAAGATCGAAAGTTACTCATAATAGGCACCAGAATTTTTTTTTAAATTATATTTGGCTTCAGAAAGTCAAAGAATATAAATAACAAAAGTTTCAATAAAATCGGAAGTGGTAAATTTGGAAAGAATTTTTTTTTTTGTTTGATTTGACATGGAATTACCCATACATATAGGTGCCTATTATGAGCAACTTTCGATCTTCGACTGTAGTCGAAAGTACTGATCGAACGAATTTTCATTTGGTATTATGGCGCACATTCGATAAAAATAGCGCTATTGTGAATTTGACTCAATTTGATTATTCACCATAGTACATATTTATCAGCTGGCACTACAAATACATAGATATTTTATTACTTATTTATAAAAGAAAAATTTGAATTAATTATTAATTAATATGACCATTTTGCTGTTGTTCTAACGGGTGGCCCCATACAATTTAGCTCCTACGTGGTTTCTTCCCATTTTTTTGCCGCTTAAACTTTTGTGCATATTCCTTGTGGCAGCTGAGGGTTTTGTTTCATTAGAAAAATGAGCTTTGCCAATTGTTGTTTTGTACTTACAACCTTAGACCTGCATGAAATTAAAATAATTTACATAAAAAATAAAATTAATTTACATAAAAAACAAAAAAATAATTAATATAAAAAACAAAAATTCACAAATACTTACATTTTCAATAAGTTTTACAAACTGACGCAAACCATCGAAAGCAAAATTGTGTTCGATTGAAAATTCGTTGTGCAACGAAATTTTCGACAGTGCTACCAACTCATAATACGAATTTGACATTCGATTTTCGATGTTCGTTAGCCAGCGAAGATCGAAAATCGAATGCAACTCATAATAGGGGCCATATTAAACAAAAAATGTATCTCTAATATCCAATGAAAGCAAAATTAATACCAGTGTAATTTAAACAAAAAATAGTTTAAAATATATTTAATTAACCATTTTGTATTTAAGTTTCTCTATGTGTTTAACGTTCCTGATTGCTTTTAGTATTTATAATCAGTTATAAATTACCACTAAATGGCTATGTTTTTAAGCTTAAAGGTCCATATCTAAGTTTCAATAAAAGAAAAAAGAAAAAAACAAACACAATTTATTTTATATTATTTTCGAAACTTTGATTATGGCCCTTTGAAACAAAATCTTTGAGTGTATATAACCCACCCACCTTTTATTATAAAATAAACGTTTTCCTTTAATCTAATCATTAATCTAGTTATAATTAAGACAAGAAAAAATAATTTATTAAAAAAAACACTACACATGTATTTTGAAAAAAATATTTTTTATAATTAATATTAAAGACTGAATAAATAAATAATATTATCAAAAATTAAAAATATTTTAGTTTTATTTTAAATTTTGTTGCAATGAATCTGCAAATAAAAAAAAACATCTATAAAACAGACGTCTAAGCATCAAATCTAAACTAAATAATTTAAAGAGAGTAATCTAAACATTAATTTTACAAAAAATAAAATCACGTTTAATATGGGTCACCCTTTAGTTGTTAATTTTATGTTTTTTACCTTTTATTATAGCGGGCATAGAAGAAAAGACTAAATTTCAAGCGCCTGTCTATTACCTATCAAAAGATAAGCTCTATCAGCCAAAATGCGTCTTTTACGGGAACATTTAATTTCAAATCTTGCTGTTATTGCGTACAAAGCTTAATTTTGTGGACATAGTAATATACACAATTAAAATTTCAACTGTTTATCTGTAAATGTAATGCATTTTATAGATGGCTTCAGCTTTCTTCGTTCAATTGTGTTCATTTTTAACCAAATTCGAAAAAAGTAAAAGGTTATCAAAAGAGTTCAGTAAACAGTTATACACATCACTTGTGAGACCAGGAAACAGTTAAGCATGGCGGTGAAAATCTGATGGCGTGGGGCTATTATTCAGTCAATGGGGTTGGCCCTCTATATAAAATAAGTAGAACCTTGAAATTAGAACATTAGAAAATATTGAATATTTGAAATTTTATTTATTTTACATACAGATGAAATTTGAAATCAAGTATAAGTTCTTTTTATTCTCTCTAAGAAAGAATGATTTAAATTAGAAACTAGGTAATTATTATTAAAGAAAAAATGGAAAAATTTAATTTTAGAAACCAGCAGAATGAAATGCATTTTCTAGACAGCTACATCCGTAATAATATTTACCCAACAGAGTTTGGTTTGATACTAGATTAGTATTAACTAAAAAACGAATGTTGGAAAGAAACCAAATAAACAAAAAAGTAGCTTTCATTGCTAACCGAAGGTTGGCTAAAGCAACAACTAATATAATGTGGTAAATATTAAAGTAAGAATATTCAACAAGAGGGAAGCTTAAGGTAGTCGTAGACTGTGTTCTTAGCAACTGACGATGGCATACAGTTTTCTCGTACTCACATATCTAAAATTGTTTGGTTAAATAAAATTCTGGCATACAAAAATATAAAATAAAATATAAATTAAGTTGACTACAGCCACAACGATGGCCATACCCGTTGCTGGCTTCAAAATAAACGTTTACCTATAAACGTGTGCATTTTATTTTTGACAGTTTGTAGTCGATACCCTGATGTTGTCTATGGGCTTAATGCATCTATGTTTTAAAACAGAGATCTCATCTATTTAAGAATCAAACACATTTAGAAAAATATTTTGATGATTGAAATGATAAAAATATTGATTTTTTTTAATATTTTGAAAATTGTTTGTAAAAATTATTTGTAAAATACTTTTTTTTTAATTTTTTGTAAAATTTAATTCGAATTTTTTTTATTTTTTTTTCTTTAAAAATATTTTTTTGAAAATTTTTTTTTAAATTTTCAAAATTTTTTTTTTTAATTTTTTTGAAATATATTTTTTTTTTTTAATTTAGGACCTTCCTGCAATCTATGTATATTAAGTTAGAATGGTCAAACTAAATCAAACAATATTTTCTCATATTGACCCCCATGTGCATTTTAACTGCTTCTGGTTACCAGTGGGCACCCTGTGGCTCCATTGGCTACCTCATGTGTATTACTGTCTATAAAGTCTTTAATACAAATCAAAAAAAACCCTATCAACTTAAAAACAAACAAAAATCGGCCCTCGCAGGGGGTAATTGATCCCCCGAGATCTGTGTGCACTCCATGAGATCTAATATTTATTGAACAAAAAAAGCAAAAAAGAATCATATCAAATAAAAACATCCTGAAACGATTTAAAAAAAAATATAGGTAGGCGTTGTTTTTTGCCCGCTGCCTTAAACTTAAATTTTCTGTATCACTTCGGGTGCTTTGGCAAAGTTGATTTCAACCCGAAAATAGACGGACATCTATCTATCTAATCCGAACATAGACGGACAAGCTATCTATTCCTAGGGATCCAGAATATACATATATACTTTATGGGGTCGGAAATTAATATTGTAGAAATTACACCCTGTGGTGAAGTGTGTAAAAATAAGACGGGATCAAGTGAATAATTAAAGTTTTTTTTTTAAGCCCAATAAAAGAAGCTTGGGAACACGTTCCAATTAGTCGGATGGAAACTTTAATCAACTCAATGCCCCAAAGATGCTTCGCTGTGTTAAAAATTAAGATTTTGCCTTTAATTATTAATTCAGAATTGACAACTAAAATAATATAATTTAAGTTGCTTTGGTTTTTTTTCCCAGGTAAATGCGATATTACACAACATTTTAAAAAATGTTGAGTTTAAAATGTGAAAACAGTCTAAAATGTGTAAATGTAAAATTTGTTTAAAACTTTTTGGTACATTCCTGATTATTATTAAGGAAGCTTCATATAACTCTCTCAGTTGCTAGTTATAGTGCCTTATCTTTGATAGACAGACAGACACAAAATGTGTATTACTATGTTCACTATAACGACAAGTATAAAACTGGAAATTAAAGGGTGTCCCTATAGTAACTGAAATTTGGTGTATTTAGTTTTATGTTTTGAACCGTTATGTCGACAATACCACTATAAAAAATTAGTGTAAACAGAGGTATACATCCGTACAAATTGTTGCAAAAAAATTACACGTTACATTTGCAATTTTAAAGAAGAAAAG
Source organism: Phasia obesa (assembly GCA_949628195.1). Classification (NCBI taxonomy): domain Eukaryota; kingdom Metazoa; phylum Arthropoda; class Insecta; order Diptera; family Tachinidae; genus Phasia; species Phasia obesa. The sequence goes on from OX451215.1 coordinate 151,768,893, forward strand.
AAATAAATTGCAGCGACAAAAGTTGTATAATGTAATTGGATACTTACAGACCAGACAAATTACATTTTAATTACAATTAAAATTACAGGTAATGCATAGTTGCATATTCTCAAATACACATTACATATTCTCAAATTCAATTCATATTAGGGACTAAAGTAAAGTAGTTGTACTTCTAATTTGTAATTGAAAATTTATAATTACTCATTATACAAGTAAGTAATTGTAGTTGGAAGTTTTCAATTACAAATTACAAGATGTTGAAAGTGTAATTGGGCAATAATCATTACTTTCGAATAAACAAAATTCAATTATATTCTTAACAATTTTCCATAACATGTAATAATTAATTACAATAGATTTTTTTCAATTACAATTGCACGTTACAATTACAATTACAATGTTTGTCTAAATAAATACAATTACATATACATAATTGCGTAAGCGTATGCGTAATTAATTACAAACTGTAATTGACATCACCCAAGTCTGTTATAGACAAACATTTGAAATTTACACAGAGTGTATTCGTAATGACCAGAAGTATAAAACATAGATGACTTACTTTGACGTACATCTATGACCTTATGTTTTGAACCATTAGAGATAGACTTACTGAAATTTGCACAGAATGTTAACTACTCTGTCCGCTATGACAACAAGTATAAATATTTAAAATTGTAAATTAAAGGATGACGCCATGAGTGACTTAATTTGACATATAAGGCCTATCTATATATAAGATTTTTATATATAGATATGCACTTTAAAACTAAATAGTATGTGTATTGTATACAATATAACAGTAAGTATTGTAATTACCTATATGAAGCTTATGTTTTGAATTCTAATTTGCAGACACTTGAAATGTACACAGTTTTTTACTTCTATGTCCGCTACAAAGGTAAAAAACAAAATTAACAACTAAAGGGTGACCTATGCTAAACGGTACATACATTGCCTTTCGTTTATTTTTTTGGAAAATTAATGTTTACAGATTACTTCCTGTTAAATATTTAGTTTAGATTCAAAGCGCGTCAGTCTTTTTGAAGTCGGGTTTTTTTCAAGAACTTTAATAGAGAAATAGAATACGAGAAATTTTCTTATAAACTTTTATAAGTGGTGAGGTTGGTGAAAAATTATGTTATTTTACACTATATATATGTATGTACATATCTGTCCTGTTATTAGCGTTTACAACAATTAGATAATTTTCAAATTATATATTTGAATATTAACACAACGGTGTTGAAGTTAACAATGTCAATTCTACGTACTTTTGAGTAATGAAATATTTGGGAAATATTATCCGGCGTTCTATTTGAAATTTTAAGAACAAGTTCAATTTCTACCTCGATCTTTTGAAGTTTTATAGAAGGTATTTATAACAGAATTAGGCATTTAAGAAATTAAGCCATTATGTTGCAAGTACTTCTTAAGGCCAAAATTATTAAATGTTAAGAACCCTTTTTAAAATATATCAGTTACGAGATTTTACTGTAAAAGGAAACAAATGGAACTAAAGCGATTAAAAAAGCATCAGACATAATCAAGACAATGAGGTTAAATAGAACGAATGTCAACATTTTGCAGCACAATTTTTATACACATTTTCTCGACCACAATTTTATTGTGATACGAGTAATAAGTTGGATTATTAACAGGTTTTCTTGACACAGATCACGTAGACCTTTTCCACTGCATGGGAACTAACATTTTAATTCGGAATATAAATCAAATTGCATTCGTACTTGCTTTTGCTGTTATTGTTGTGATAGTTTGTTTTGCAAACTACAGACAAACAGATACAAATTTGTTTTAAGTTGGTAGGGTTTCTGGTTTCATTATAAAATCTAAAAGCAAAACTTTTTATTTGTAAAAGAAATTATTTTCACACGTAAACAAAAATGAAATGATCGGTGGGGACGCCTTAACTTGAGAACGGCTGATCTGATTTGGGAATATTTTTTCAAATATTCTCTTTGTTCCGAGGATGGTTCTTTTTGAAACATTGGAAAATTGCGTGAATGGTAGTAACCCCCATAGGATAAACTGCTTATCGTTGCTTGTCTAGATAACTTTAAAAGCTGTGGTTTTTCAAATTTGCTTTAATCAGCTTTAATATTAAAAAATTACAGGATATAGCCAAAATGCGTGTCACCTTTTATACGATGTAAATATTATTTGTGGTATATTCAAAAAACAACATTAGATAAGGGCTTCAACCTTTGTAAATTGTTCTTTAATAACCACGTTTTATTAAAAACCCTATTTACAAATTGATTGGAAGAAAGTAATGAAGTAATGAAAGGCATATAAAGTACATATTAATTAGGGTATATCTGGAAAATAAGTTTAAGAAAATTTAAAGATTGAGCTAATGCACGTGATAACTCCCATACAAAGTATGTATTGATTACATAACTTAAGAACGGCAGAACTGCTTTCAGATTTTTCCCCTACTTCGGTAAGGATGGTTCGTGGCATCCCCATATAAAAAATGATAATTATTGTTTATCTAGAAAGGCCTTTCAAATTTTAATTAATTAGTTAAATTAAAAAAATACAAAATTGAACTAGTAGGCGGCGTAACTCATGTAAAATGTAATTATTACAAACATTTTGAAAACTGTGACAATTAGAACCTTGAAATTTGATGAGCGTAGCTGACAGAAGTGACAAACTAAATTTGATAAAGGCTACTTTGATAATAAGGTAAGTATTCTGGTATAAGTTAGCAGTTGGAGAGTAATTTTGAATTAACCTATATGTTAGGAATTACAACAGTCACACTCTTTAAATTTGATACAGTGTACTCTGAGAATAACGTGCGATTTTGAGGGTAAACTTAATGGTATAGGGCAGGTGTTCTTTGTATATAAAGCCAGTATACAGTCTTTTGGACGTTTTTCCTTTGCATAGATAAGTAAGAAAGTCTTTACCTCCTGTATAGATGCTCTTCTTTTTTACCATGCCATAGGTAGTCAAAATTTTAACGGATCTTTATCGCGATCATATCTGTCGATGGGTGGGTACATTTGTACACCACTTTGTTTATGACGGCTTTACAGCTCATACCTTTAAACATATCAAAATGAAATTCAGTATGTGCCTTTGGTATATGGTGAAGAGCTGCATAGTTCTTGGGTATAATAGCTAAGCAGGTAGGGGTAGTTGGCTTGACACCCAAATTGAAAATAATTATTTTTTCGATTCGAATATACTTAGAAATTTTATTCTTTATGTAATATATCTACAAAAATATTAGTTTCCATGAGGTATGGTAAAGTTAGGTGTAGGCTACTTCAGATTAAACTTAGTTAAACCTCTACAAAGAAACCCTAGTAGTTTGTAATCTAAACAACAAAATAAATTTTCTAAAAGTTTTTGCAAAATTGTAATAACACGATTGTTTATAACCAACAATTAAGCAACCAAATATTACTATAGATACCAGATGTGACGTCACAATAATTGGAAGCATACAATGTAAGATATATATTTATTATTAATATATTATTACATACAATGAAATTTATAATCAAGCTTAAGTTCGCTTTTATTCTCTCCAAGAAAGAATTAATTAAATTAAAAATTGGGTGATAATATTAAAGAAAAATTGGGAAATTTTATTTTTTTAGACACCAGCAGGAGCGGAATGCACATTTTCTAGACAGCCACGTCCGTCATCAGCACTCTTGTATCTAATCTACTTAGGGTAGTGTTATAAAGGAATACGAGAAAACTTGTATTCAATTATCAATCGGCAGTTGGTGAGAACGAAGTCTACCACTACCTTAAGCTTCCCTCTTGTTGAATATTTTTATTTTTAATATTTACCACCTAATATTTTGTTGTTCCTTCAGCCAACCTTCGGTTAGCAATGAAAGTTACTTTTTATTTATTTGTTTTATTTCCAACATTCGTTTTTAGTTAACACTTCTCTAGTATCAAACCAAACTTTGTTGAGTAAACAAGATTACGCTGTGCTTTGCGATTTTTAATTTTTTGAAAATTTAATTATTATTAGTCGAACTGCTTATGTATTACATACAATGAAATTTATAATCAAGCTTAAGTTCGTTTTTATTCTCTCTAAGAAAGAATTAATTAAATTACAAATTAGGTGATAATATTAAAGAAAAACCTAACCAAAAACGTATTGATTATTTATTTATTAAATTATTTATTTATTACATAATACAATACAATTACAAATTATGTTCTTACTTAATTACCTCAAAGTAGCGGAGGCTTTCACTCGTCACAGTGAAAAATCCAGTCTTTACTAGGAATCGAACCCAGCTCAGCAAAAGCTCTACAGAATACATATAGTATTTTTTTATCAATAAATTTAAATTTAACTAAAAAAAGTGTGAAATCGCCAAAAGAAACCAAAATTTCACAAAAAAGAAATTCACCAAAAATCCTAAATTTCACTAAAAGTTCAAAGAAAATTTCACCAAAAATAAAACTTTTCCAAAAAAACTGAAAATTCATAAAAGAAATTTTAATTTCATAAAACATTTAAACATAAAGAAAAAATCAAATAATCTCCACGAAAAGGCGGCATGTATATTCGCATAAATAATCAAATGATACCTTAAGTATACATCATGATCGGCACCTTAATTGGAAAAGCCATATATAATGAAAATTACTGTGGGGTTATCAGATTCAGTTAAGGGGCATAATACTTGGAAACAATTCAAAGGCGCGAAAATAGAATTTTAAAAATGGTCACAGAAGCTCGAAACACATCCAAACCGCTGGCCCGTAACATCCTAAACGACTATGGCTACATTCGACTAAGATGGAGGGATATTGCCTGTTTTGGCCAAACTCAAGAGAAATAAATCCAAAAAATGATGACCATTTTACTAAATATTTGCCCGGCTTTGGCTGAAACTAATTAAGTGTAATTTTGTCGACTTCATTGAAAAGTCGACTTTAGCACTTTTATACACATACTAAAGCTGTTATTAACTAATTTATCAACAAAATCAGCTGTTCTCCGCAAGTAAAAAAATTTACGTAAAAAGTGAAACAAATTTAGGTTACAGGATATTGTCAAGTCCTTTCCAATTATTGATGATTTTAAGGAAGGATTCGATGAAAGGAAGCCTATAGTATATTAAATTATGTTTAATCCTGATAATGAGGAAGTGTTTTTAGTCTTACAAGTCTGACAAAATCATTACTCGTTTTTTTCATAAACTTATTGAATATTGCTGAAACAACTTAAACAGAAAAGTTTTTAACTCATTAAGTGTACAGGTAATCCAGATATCGTTAATGAATATTAATTGTGTTTATTAAAACTTTACTCGATAGATCGCTGACATGGGGGGTTCAATTACAATTACAGGTAATGTGCAATTGAAAATCCAATTACTAATTACATGTAATTGTAATTGGAAAAGTTTAATTACAAATTACAAGTAATTATAATTGTAATAAGGCAGTAATCATTACTTCCAATTGAACGAAGTTTTAATTTTATTTTATGTAATTGATACAATTGTAATTGAATTTTTTCGATTAGTAATTGAAAAAATAATTAGTAATTGAAAATTTCCAGTTACTAATCACAAGTAAATGTAATTGAAAAAACACAATTACAAAATTTCAATGTAATTGTAAATGAAAATTTACAATTACATTCATGTTATTGAGTAATTGAACGTGTAATTAATTACAAACTGTAATTGATATCCGCCAAGTCTGATAGATTGTTTGCGATACAGATTGCTATATAATTGGAATTGTTGCAAGATCTCGAAACTATGAAGACGACTTCAGTAATTGGACTGAGTTCACGCTAAAGAGAATGTTAAGGCTCAGAAAAGGTGACCACAATGGGCCTGCGGCATATTACCATTAGGATAATTAAATGAGATATAAATATGTGCTCTTATATATATTTGGATTAAATAATAAAAATTAAATTATTTTGTACATCGCTTTAACTTATTTGCGTTTGGGTTAAATAAATGTGCGAATAATGTTTTTTATTTAATTTTCACACGTGCAACTTCTGAATGATATATATTTTATACCTGTGCTTATGCTTTGAACTCGACAAAAATAACATCTTATCATTAAATAAATAAAAAAAGACTAATCAACTAATTTGTTAGACAAATAGAAAAATAAAACAACTAAAAGACGCTTACAACAAATGATAAAAAACTGTTTAAAAACGGATTTCTCTTTTTTGTTTTGTTTTAACATTAACAGCAATAAAAATATTCTCGCTCTTATATTTTTATACAAAATATTTATAAATTAGTGTAGTTTATCTCACAATGAGTGTATCTTTCTCGATATACATACATAGTTAAGGTGATGTGTCGTCATGATTGCACTGTGGTACCATCTTTAGATTACAAAACCTTAAAAACAAAAATTTAAAACTCGCATTTAATTGTCTAAAATTAAAACCGTTTTAGATATTTTTTTAATTTAGGTTTTTTTTTATCAACATTCTTTGAACATTATCAACATTTATGAACATTTATCAACATTTTTTGAATAAATAAATTCTGCTTAACAAAAATTATTTTTTTTTTCAATTCTGGAACCGTAATTTTTTAATAATACGTGTTTACCACTAATACGTATTTATTTAAAAAAGTCGGCTGTGTGTTGAAATTAGGTGATTTTTGAATGGAATTTAGATTTTGGTTCGGAGTTGGAAGCTTCGGTTTTATAGAAAACTTTAATAAGAAAGCCAATGTCGTCAGCAAATGATAAAGTGTGGGCTCGGTTGCTAATTGGCATGTACAGCAAATATAAAATGGGTCCCAATGTACTACCTTGGGGAGCGCTGGGGTGATATTAAATTATATAATTGTCATGATATTATTTCAATTACAAGAAATTCGAATTAAATTCAATGTAATTTTGTAATTGCAGTTTTCTAATTTACAAATAATTTTAATAGAACACTGATACTAAAGTTAAAGACAACCCAATTAAATTGTTCCAATTACAAAAATTTGTTATTAGTTTAAAATTGTAATGTAGCTATCTCTGTTTTCAAAACATCATAACTTTATTTTGTTGTTTCAATTATCAAACTTAATACCTATGTATATAACGGTTAAACTTAAAAAAGCTAGGTATTTATCGACAAGACAGCTTTAAAGTATTTACATTCTATCAAACTTATTACGGCCTTCCAGCAAAATGTACTCCTGTACACCGCAGAGTGGAGCAATTTATGAGAAGGCGGTCAAAAATCCATAACTTTTGATTGGTTTGGATACGGTCGCAACCCGGCGTATATATAATGGGGTGTAGTAGTGTAGGGGAGCGTTCGGACTACAAACTGGTGAAGGATTTTTTTGACCAGGTTTGACCTTAAGGAGTTATGCTCTATTAAGTCGGAGATTTTTAAGCAATATGGACCTTTTTTTAAAAAAAGTTTTAAAGTTTCCGAAAGACACAAAGACTTAATTTTTTAAGAACTAATAGCTTATAAGTTATATACATAATTATACAAAATTTATTTTGTAACAAAATCTTTTAAAACAAAATAGTTATAGGCATTTAAAAATTACAATTTCAACAAAATACAGAGAGATCGTTTTGGGCCACCCTGTTCCCTGTGATAATTTTGAAATAGACCAGAAATATATTGGCACCCGAGGTACCCTGGTATTTACTTTCAAATGAGTAATATAGCTTTGAAATCGGTAACCATAACAAAAATTGATTTTTGACTACCTTCTCAAAATATGTGCCACAGTGCGCCGGTAGAGATGATTGATAAAAAATAGTTTGTACTGTGAATGTATGTATGTAGGTATGTCGTGATACGAACGATCTTCATACATTAGTGTTAAAAAAGAGAGTATCAAAAAATATTGAGCTGTCAATGGGCACAATGAAATTTTGCTATACTTTCAGAATTTCTATGCCTACGTGACTTGAATCATGAAAAACTTTTAAATTAAACAAAATAAAAAAATACAAAAAAACAAAAAACTGAGCAGTTTGCGGCAAAATCTCTCTGTAATCGCAAAATTGCCAAGATATTATTAAATACAATTCGAGATACTATTAAATACAATTAATTTTACAATAAGTACCTTCCTGTTACTGCTAATGCTGTTTTTCTGTTAATACTACTTTTTATACATTTATGATTAATGTTAGTTACATAACCAATATAAATTATATATACAGTTCTAAAAATTTTTTGGTGCATAGTAGCAAATACTTTAAACTGTTGTAATCAAACCCACATGCGTAACTGATGGGTATCGAACCCGCAACCCACAAAGCACCAACAATCCTACTGGAGCACACATACTAATCCTTTTTTCATGCTGCAAAATAAGGCAAGGTGGATTTTATTGGGGGAGAATTAAGTGAAAAATTGATTTTGCAAAAAAGTACCGAAAACTAATTGGTATATTTTTTGTAAAATCTTAAGTTTATATAGCCCTTTCAAGGGCTTATGGATTTAATTTTGGTAAAATATTTTCTCTTTATAAATTAAATAAAGAACACTGCAAATACAGGATGAAATAAAATCCTGCTTTGATAGGAAGCATTTCACGTTATTAATTAAAGATAATCTGGAACTAGACCATTTAAAGAAAGGTCTACTTCCAGTTTTTTTGTATTGTACATAATTTTTAGATTATTTATTAATTTATTATTTAGTTTTATGTTATCGATTTTAATGTTATCAACCATTTAAATAAAGTTCTAGTTCTAGATTACATTCATGTTTTCGATCTTTAATACCTACCTTCCCAATGAATGCCTTAAAGGAGTAAATTGCAGCTGCATTAGAGGCTAACTAACAACGCGAAAAAACTCAAACTCATGAAGTTTTCGCACATACCAAGATCCCACGAATGTTTTATTTATTTTGGAATTATTATTATTCAGATCTAGTTACGATCGAAAGTAACAGATTTCAAAGATTGGCACCTATAGTGAGTAGAAGAGATTTGTTATTGCAGCCTATGAGGCAGAGGGTTTTTATACCTTCCCTAGATTTAAGAAAATGGACACAGCTAATCACAAGATGATAGGAAACCATTTATGTTCTAACACTTTATATGAAGAGGGCCTGACACTTTAACATGCGTTATGCTCGGAGGATTTCAATTAACGCTATTTAGATATTCTATGTCAGGGTTTATGTACATATAATCTTAATGTGCTTGTTTCTAGAAACATTTCTAGAAATTTTCTTAAAAAAAAATTTTTAAGAATTCTTAATTCAATAAAAATTAATTTTTAGAAAATTACCTTTTAAATAAGTATGTAGATGAATACAAAATATTTTGTCAATCAAATTCTACAAGGTACAATTTGTACACAATAGGAGTAGTACGTTCCATCCCAGACTATCAAAAAGTAGCAACGAAAACAAAAATAATTTAAGTTCATTCTCTTACAAACGCCCAAGATATTAAGTTTGTTTCGCGTCACCGATAAAAATGCTTAACACCCAAAAAATAGAAACATCAAAATAATTTAAACAAACCATTCGGTTATTAAAAATATTCGTACTAAGACAGCAACTTATGTATTGGTAGCACTGTTTGATACATTTCATTCCATTGCCCGCGCCGCATTTTCAATTCCGATGAATAATTGTTTGTGTTGTTGTCAAGGCAGCTATTTAAATTGTTATTTAATTTAACACCAAATGTGAATATAAATTATTCATTTTCTTCTAATTATTCGTTAAGGGAAAAAGTTCATTCGTACTCTAAGTTGTTGGTGTCACTGGAATATAGTATAAAGGAAACATACACCCACAATGCCCATTGGCATTAGCATATGTTGGTTCCTATGCTTTAACCCACTTAATTCCAAATGACAAGTCCTACGATAGGTGTAATTGACCCCAGTAGAATTACCTCTGTGATTTCGCTGCTCAATAAAAGGAGAGAATTAAATGAATAAATATTTCACCTTTCATTAGGCTAGAGGCTACAATAAGATCTCCTGTGTGTATCTCACATTCAAAGGCCTTACAATTTTTTTATTACAATTCAACTTTTATTCGCTGGTTTTGAAAAGTGCAATTGTATGTGGGATTTCTCAACTATTATTATATTTTAGAAGTTTTATTTATGTTCTTGAGTCTTTAGTTTTTGTATAGAAATATTTATGTTTGCAATTTGCTTAACTCGATATTAAAAAAAAATATTTTTACTACTTATAGAGTTTTCACAATTGCTAACTTGAAAATTACTCATGGAGATGGGATCAATGGACCTACAACTTTTTGGTGGAATGGAATAAAATAATCCTTTAGAACAAACTAACGAATTTCTCAATTCAAAGCAAATTGTATGGGTTAAAACTCATGGTTTTCCTAATATTTTTGATAACATATAATTCTTATCGCCTTACGCAAGTGCTTTATCTAATCTATCGAAAAAAATTTAAGTTCAGGGTCCGATAACACAAGTATGAAATGTTTCTTTTAAGAAAATAAACAAAATTCAGACGTTATTAAAAATAAATTGCTTTATCATTAAAAATAAATAATAATAGTTTAAAATACAATTTAATTTTGATTGTTGTTTACACAATACAATTGGCCCATATTACGCACCAAACGTTACCGTTGATTTTTTTTATCTATTTTTAATCTCGTCAGAAACGCCCGTGCGAAAACAAATTTGCATCTGCTGGCTAAAATTAAATAAAAGTGCTGTAATATTGAAATAGGAAAAGTTAAAAAATAACAGAAAATTGGATTCAATCAGCGTTGCCGTTAACTTTTTTCAAGAAAAATTACAATTTGAGAAAAAAAAATTGTTTTTTAAGAAAAAAATCTTCACTGAAAATAATTTTTTTGTTTAAAAATTTACGGCCTAGAACTACAACTAGAGGTGGCATAAAACAGCCAGTGTAGTACTTAAGTTAAAAGCTTATGCTTTGTGTTTGCTTTTAGCCCTCTTCTTTTTAGTAAAGACAATTTTTTAACTTGAAGGTTTTAAGAAATATGTGAAAATCTTGCAAGTTGCATGCGAGTTTACCCATGCAATTAAAATTTTAATTTTAAAAATGTCGTCAAAGCGAAAGGTTTCCAAAATTGATCAAATGTTATTCATTTATAAACCAAAGTTACCAACAGCATTACATTTGCACATTTGTAGGAAAACATTAGACAACAATAAAGGTTTTTTTTTTAAATATTCGTTTTAAAATAACACGAATATCTTTTAAGTGAATCGTTGAAGACAAAGATTACTATTATTTGAAAATAATATAATAAATATAAATATATTTATTATATTTTCAAATAATAATAATAAATATAAATACGCAGAAAAATTTTAAAATTATAATTATTTTTTATCCATTTAATTCTGTTTTTTTTTAAATAAAAGTTTTCTGGCAACTCTGTTTATCTTTTTGACATTAAACTTGCAAGAACTGTCAAAAAATTACTTGAAGGAAAAAAGTCTTGCTAATTTAGCTACAATTTCGAAAAATGTGAGTGTGTTAGTAAAAAACCGCGCGTGTAGTGTTTTTCGAACTTGCACTTGAATGTGCAATAATCATCATAACATAATCCCATAACAAATCTACATCTTTTAAATTAATAATTTGAACATTTTTGTCTTATTAAATTATTGTAATAATTTTTATTTATTGAAAATGCTACCCAATGCACAGTGAGGCAGAATCAAAATATTTTGGAAATAAATTTGGGTACCTCGCACCTGCAATTCTTTTACTTTTTAATTTTATATGGTCTTAAAGGTCTGGTTAATACCTACAAAATGGTGCTTCAATCTGCAAATTATGTTTTAAAGTGATCTAGTTATAAACATTTTGAAATTAAAATTTTTGAATTTACGTTAACCTGGTCCAGTTTTTTTTTAATTCCACAGCTTGGATGCACTGATGCATGAAAATATCGATCATGGTGAGTTGCCAAAACTTACTAAACGGAAAAGTAAAAAATTACTTGTTAAAGTTTCACGTGTACATGTTAGTAATCGAAATATAGTAGTTATCGCAATTTTTTATGGAACTGTGTAATGAATAGTGAGCACGATTGGCGAAAAATGTTCTTCAAAAAAAAAAAAAACATAATGTGTAGCTATTATTTCCAGGAGTATTTAAGTTTTTTTATGTATTGGTAAAAGCACCAAATAATGGGATATTTCAACTACCCGTTTGTTTGCCAATTTTTAAATTCATAAAATCGACGCTATCTTGGCTCACGAATAAAAATAATTTATATGGTTGCAAATGTGTGTATTAGGAGCCGTTTGATTAAACAAATGACTGACAGCGTTAGGTAGCACAATGAAACACGTGCCAAAAGACAAAAACAAGTATAACAGATTATGGTGTCAACAACAATAGAAGCTTTACTGAAGGCCTGTGGAAAAATAAAATAAGATATAATAAACAACTGAAATTATAAATAAGAAATTTAAATAACAAATATTTATGAAATATTAAGAAATAAACAACTCAAGAAGTGAACTATGTATGTGTGTGCAGAATATTGTTTAAATTTTTGTGATATTTATTTATATTGTTAGTTTAAACACATCTGTATGTTAGATACTAATTTCAAATATTTAGATAGCAATAGATCTCAGAAACATTAAAACTACGAAAAATAAATCGCAAAAAACTCTACAACATTAAGGTAAAGGAAATCCCACTATTACCAAAATAAGTGCCAAAAATCCCAAATTTGGAATGGAAAGAAAATACAGGCTAAAGTCAAAATTTCAATTTAAAATAGGACCTACAAGTTTGATCTATTTTACACGAAATTTGGTTTAAACGTACGATCATATTGTTAGCTTACACAAAGATATAAAATTTGTATATATTTCTTAAGAAATTTTGTTCTATTTAAAGAATAAAATTGACGGCCATATGACGGAATTTTTAAATTGAAAATCGTCTAGTTTCTAAAGATATAATCTTAAAATTTTCCCATAAAATTTTAAAATTTCGCCCACAAACTATGGGAAAGAATTTAAAAAAATTGCTAAAAATTGTTTAAAATCTTTGAAAAAACTTGGCGAGGGTATCGAAAAATCAAAAACTTTAATTTTAAAATGTTCATAACTCGCTCATTGTAAAACATAATTTATAGATTACACCACCATTTTATAGGTATTAAGTAGACCTTTAAGACCATGTTTAATTTCAAAAAAAAAAAAATTAAGAAATGCCATGCTCTAAACGAATTTGCAGGGGCCAGGTACCCAACTTTGCGACCACGCTTGGCAAACCGATGATGGGCACCGTCAAAACTTAAGCTGAGGTACTCCTCTGATATGCTCATGCCATGCCTAGCCTAGCCCTTTAAACAACAAAAATTTTTATGTTTCTCGGTTGCTGCCAGTATTGCCACAAAGATAAATATTTTCCTACCAAATTTATCCATAAATTTATAAAATCCTACCAAAACCTAAAAAAAATTACCAAACATATTTTTGTAATAAATTAATTGTATCCTCTATTTTGTGAACTGGATATTTTCTTTCATTTGTAAGTAAATACAAAGTTGTTAAAATCATACATTAGTACATTTACTAATATGATGTCCAATTGTCTTAGTAAATCCAACAGAAATTTTTAAGCACTTTTATTGGAAAATAATTGTTTACCTTTAAAATTAGCAAACAATTTTTTCTACCAAAAACGCAGAAAAACTTGAACAAACCATCCGTTCATAAATAGAAAAAAGCTCAAATTTTGGTCCGATCACACCAAAATTTCTTAGCTGGTTGCTGCTTTAGATTTGCTGCTAATTTCGCTTTTACTCCCTTAACTAATGGCACGTTTAGATTTTTGTGGATGTTCGAGTTTTTAATATACCAGGGTGGGGTGCGACTCGTAATCGTAAAACTTATCAATCGTAAAATCTTATCTTCTTATTATAAAGTACAAACATGCATCGAAGCTTAGGGTGGAGTTTCTGCCCAAGAGGAGATTTATTTGTACTGATTTTAACTTCATTTGTGTTAATTTTGCTTCAATGAGGCTTTTCCATGTTAAGCGTCGATCGAGATGTATGCCGAGGTATTTGAACTTTAAGTGTTGAGGTATAGTTTGGTAATTTATTTAAATAGGAGGACATGTGAAATGTTATGTGACTACATTTCTGTACATTAATTGTTATTCACATTTTTTTAACCACAATTCGAAATAAAAAATCGGCTCTTATATGGTAAGTATTGAGATACTATTTTGGGGCTTTCAGCATGTGTTGATGTATGGAATCGATTGCTTTTTGGCATATACTTCATATACTTATCCGCAGGAAGTACACAAGGACGGCTTAAGTTTTACAGTACTGTTAAGGTTTTTGATTGTATGGCCTTAAAAGTATTTTTCCAAGGACGCAAATTCTTCGGGACTCTAACAATTTTCTTATTCTTTTTGTTTTTTCTCTACGTCTGTTTTTAGTTTGCTTGCCACCCTCTTTCGACATCTGCAAAGCAATTTCGATTGTATTGAAGAGCTAATTTGAGATTTTTACCAAGATCAGTAAGATACAGCTCTACTTTTTTTGCTGTTCTTAGCGGTACGTTTTCCTATAAGTGATTACTAAAATATTTTCTATATTTTAGTTTGCCGCCGCTGGAAATCCAGTCAGTGATACAATTTCTTGGGGGTTCCAAATACAGTAGTTAATTATTTGGTTCCCCACTAGAAATCACACTCAAGCCCATTTTTGAGATTGCGTGAAAGAAACCACAACCTAGGGTCCTAGTAATGTGAAGAAGTTCCAGTACTGATTTGTTTTTATTATTGGTGCTTTGTAGATTATCGTTATTGCTAATTTGAATTTAAGATATTTTGTGATTTTGCAAATTTCCGAGGGGTGTTTTCCATTTTAAGAAATGGCAAATAACTTAGATTTGAGTTTGGAATTACCTCTTTCACCTTATCCTCTAGATTTAACTCCAAGCGATTTATTCTGTTTTCAAATCTAAAAACAAAATGGATAATTTGAATAACAAAATCTATTTATTGCATTTTATATTTAGTTTCGAAAATCGTAATTTAACTTCCAGTAATGGAATCCACAGGTCATAACACTTATTTCATTAAAACAAAAAACAATTTATTACTTGAATTTTTTTTCTTTCCTGATTGAATTATTAAACGGATTTTTACAATATTTTATTACCCAGCAAAAAAAATATCGTTTACCTGGAAGCAGGTTTGTACGGGGGAAAGAAATAGACTCTCCCTTACTAACCTGCTTCAATAAGGCATGATTTTTGTTTGCAATGTCCCACTTGGTAGATCTCTTCGCTTCACTAAATATTGGCTTCTTTAAAACCATCATGGGAGCAGTTAAATCATGACTCTTTTATGTGCACTATTTGAACATCATAAATGCACGTATTTCATGTATCTTTCTTGTGCTTTTATATGTATCGTTTTTGTACTATTATGTCTCTTTAGTTCAATATATTATACATTTTTTATATTTTTAATGAAATTCATGTTTTATTTAGAAAATTAATACATATACATATGTAAAAAAAATTTTATTTAAAAATATTAAACTCATTATAAGAATTGAAAGAACAATTAACAATTAGTGAGAAAACACCTAAAGATACATACATAACATTAAATTGCGATTTAATTTTCTTTTTTCAAAGAAAGAATTGCCTTTGCTCTTAATTAAAGATTCCTTATTATAATGTCGATTTTTCCAATTTTTTTTTTACACTCGCAATCTTAGGAGAGAATTTAGTATTATAAGTATTTATCTTCTTACTCTACAACTTCTTACCATTGCTTCTTTGGTATCTTCGTTAACTTCAATATCTTCTCACTGTAACATAATTTTTATCAATTGCTATTTGTTTTAAATTTTTTAATTTTACGATTTTATTGTTTAAACTTTTTGTTATGCCTACCTTTAAAATTTTTTTTGTGCATGGTTTACTTTATTATAGAATAGTTGTTGGTATTTTAAACACACAAACTACACTTATTTGATTATTGCGTCATCTCACTTAATATTCGTTAATCATCTTTTTTTGCTTGGAACGGCTCGTAAAAACTCAAATCGGGAATTTTATAAAAAAAACTTATTCGCTTACATACCTGCATCCTCGTAAGCGAGAGAGAATGCAGTTTGTGATTAATCAAAAATTAAGAAATAAATAAACATTTCTACCTTACATTTACATATAGAATTCTCAAATGCGCTTATAAGATGCGTTTTATTTTACTGCTTACCAAAAGCCAATAATTTTTTGCTGATATACTCTCTGAGGCAAAGTTGTAGCTCTTTTCATAAAGAACAAAAATTGTTAACATATAAAACCAAAAAAACTTCATCTTCAAGGTCAAAATCGCAAAAAACTTTAAAAAATTTAATTTTTTACCTTTTTTCCCCTCTTCAGGTCCATAGGTAGCAAACCGTTCAAAATTCAAGGAAACAATCAACTACAAAAATGAACAAAAGATCTCAATAAACAACTTTCTAGAACATATGAACTTCCTAGGAATGATTCTTAACACCGTTTAGGTAGCGCTTATGTAGCCGCAAAAGTGAAAAATTTCTCGAAAATTTTTAAATTCATTTCGGCTACCTAAGCGCTACCTAAACGGTGTTAAGAATCATTCCTAGGAAGTTCATATATTCTAGGAAGTTTATTGAGATCTTAGGTTCATTTTTGTAGGTGATTGTTTCCTTGAATTTTGAACGGTTTGCTACCTGAAGAGGGGAAAAAAGGTAAAAAAATTTGAATTTTTTAAAGTTATTTGCCCTTGAAGATGAAGTTTTTTTGGTTTTATATGTTAACAATTGTTGTTCTTTATGACAAGAGCTACAACTTTGCCTCAGAGAGTATATCAAAATTTCAAACGGTTTGCAAAATATGAGCTTGAGTAAATGATCATTTTTTGCAAAAATGACATCGAAGCCCCACATCTTTGAGGGCCCATAAAAAAAAACTGGAGGACTTTGGGCAAAACTTGGAGAAGGGGTCTTTTTTTGGTCTTTTATAACGTAGTGGTGTCCGTATATGGTTATTTTGCCATAACTTAAAAAATTACACAGTGTGTAATAATGGAGTAATAAATACTCCGGGAATCTAAAAAACAACATTTAAAAGTATTATAGATACTGAAAAAAATCATATATTTCTGGTGAAAAGTCAATTGTTTTGCTCTTTGTCATTCAAAAAGGATTTGTTGAGTTTTGCTTTTGCTTTGTACAAAACTTTTAAAAAATTTTGAAAAATTAAATGTTTGCATCAAACGTTTGTTTTCATATACTGATAATGACATACACAGTTTTAACAAAATTATACTTTAAATTTTATCTAAAAGTTTACATCAATATTAATTATAACAAATTTATTTTTATACGACAATAATAAAAATTTAAATTATTATTAAGAAGCCTGTGTTGGTATAATGTTAAGATGCCATTTACTATCCCTTTTTCATATGACGATCCACTGTCTTAAAATGAAATTGACACAGTTTTGAAAACACGCTCTTTCGAAAATATTTCACTATTTTTTTAATTTTTGAATTGTTTGGCGTTGTGTTTTCATTTTGTTTAGTTTTTGTTTTTAAGAGGAGAAAATTATCTAAATGATATTCAACAAAGCTTTGATGGAGAGAAGAGGCCATTGAACTTTATTTTAATTTTTCGTTTTATATATTTGTTTTTTAGGGGTGGGTGGGGTGTTTCTCTTCAAATTTTTTTCCTGTTAATTGTAGAAGTCGTAAACAAAACTATTTATTTTAGGCAATTTAGGCTGTGATGTTATTTATATTGATGCCAAGTGCTTTTTGTTACTGATTTGATTTATTTAGCAATAGTAATTTAAAATTTGTTTAATTTATAAGAATACATTAATAAGGATTTCTTATAAGTTTCAAATGGTCTCACTTGGAAATATGTGTGTAAATATAGAAAGAAATTAGGGTTGCCAATTGGGGCTTGTCCGACGAAATTTTGATGATACTATGCTCTCTCATTCCTGACTCGCACTACAATTATGTTGTATCAAAGTTATTATTATAGAAAATTCGTTTATCAATTAAATCAACGATGTTGGTTCTAACCAAATACACCCCAGATTTTTAAACGTACATATTGCTACCTTTACTATAATTTTAATAAAACTATTTTATTTGTATCTACATATCTTAAGAGAAGAAAGTCAAGTTTTTATCGGTACCTAAATCTAACTCTGAATATAAATCCATTTTGTGATTTTTGTCAATGCCTTTTGAAAGACTTCTTGATTGTAAACCTTGAAGTTCGTAAATAACAATAATTCGACAATTTAGGTTTCACAAGAAACATATGCAGCTGTTTAACCGCACTAATTAATGAGGCAGAAGATTTAACAATTTAAATTCAAGGCAATAATGCCACTTTCCCAGCGCTTATAAACCACTCGAATGCATTTGACTTCACTGATCATGGTATTTCGTGATATTATCTGAATAAAATGTTTTATTTGTCTAAAACCTCTATTCGCTTTTTATCATCGTATCTTGATCATAGATTTCAATACGTATATACAGGTTCCTAAAGGCTTTATAACTGCCTCCCTCGCCTCTTTTCGCTATATGTAAATGTGTCTCCTAATCAGCATGGTTGTAAATTTACTTTCAATTTTTTTTTTCCAGCATTATATGGTAAAGTTGTAGTAAAATATAATTTATTTTCTAGAATGCTTTTGTAGTAAAAAATGGTAAAACTTGTTTGTTAAATTAGGTTAATGAACTCAGCATGTAATTCATACAGAGAAAATTTTCTTGCAGAAGTCTGATTTTTGTTAGCAAGAAAAACAATAAAAATGAGTCTGCACTTGCTGCAAGAAAACTTTCCCTGTGTGAGTCAGATATAAGTCCTTGCTGTTCTTTATGGTGGCTGGTGTTAGAATTAAAAATTGTGGTCATCGTTCTCATGACCCCCTTATGCTTATAAATAACCAAGTGATATCTCATTTTTGATCGACGCTTAACCTGTTAAATTTACACAGAAGCAAATTGAGACAAATTAAGAACAGTGTCAATAAATTGGCTTACTGACAGAGACTCAACCGTAAGTCTAGATTAAACAAATATGGGGTTATGATATTCACCGACATCAAAATAATATTCTACCAATAATTACAGTCACTCCCTGGTCTGCTTCAAAAAAAATTTAAAGACTTCAAAATGATATTCTAAGAATGATTACAGTCACCTCCTGGTATATAAAGCTCTCAAACATTCGTAAAGATATAAAAGTACCATTAATTAAATCAAAAATACCGAGACATGCATGACCGTATTTAATAATGCTTTAAATGCATCCAAACATCCGAAATGATCATTATTACATTCGGGAATATATATAAAATATGTTTCAAATTTAAAAAAAAAACTAGTTTAATATGAAATTTATGTAAAATTGTAGATCCCAAAATTGTAGCTCGAAACCATATAATCCAAAATAAAAACATTGGGGCAATGGATCGTCGGTTTCAACTAGTGAATAAAAATAATGGTATATTGAATCACCAGAAAGAGCTGAATATTTTTGTTAAAATGAAACTTTAGTTTGCACCGAAATTAAGCCATTTCATGCTGTAGACATAAATCAATTTGAAATTATTTTATTATTCGCAAACATTTTACCATCGCCTAAATTAACTTATTCTACTAAATTTCGTCGAAACTAACTTGAATGCATTATACAATGCTGTTTTTGTGCAAAAAGCTACTTTATTTGCAATAATACAATAATTTTTTTTTTATTTTTGTAAAAATATTTTTGAAACTTCTTTGTAATTTTATTTTAAATTGCTTTCTTTATTATTTTCTACAAAGGCCTTTAATACAAATCAAAGCAGAAACAAACTTTGTGTTTTTAAAGTCTTCTCTTTGTTTTTATTTTTAAATTACATTTTTAACATTTAACCAAATTTTTTAGTGTTAAAATCGAAATAAAAAATTTCTAAAGTTTTTTTTTAATGCCTCTCGTTGAATTTCTAACATTTCAAGTTACATTTATTGGCACTTATATGGCGGCAGTATTACAAGGTCATATTGTACCCACAGTCCCCTACTGAAGCGATGCAGCAACTTATTTTCCAGAAAGTTGCGTATTTGTTCAACTGATTAATATAAGCAGTGTTTTTCTGGGCATCAACATTTACGTACGTTATCGCCAAATTCAACAACAATTTGAGGATCATTCTGATTTGGGTAATAATTTATTACGTTATAACTGTTTATCAGTGTGGGTTGGCTTAGCCTCATGTCTGGGTATTAGTATTGTGGGTCATTTTCAAGAAACAAATGTGCGGATTGTACACTTAATAGGTTCATTCTGTTGCTTCGGATTCGGCTCTCTTTACTTTTGGATGCAACCTTTAATGTCGTACATGATTTATAGCGGGCACAAAACATAATGCTCATTTACGTTTGGCAATGTCGGTATGCTGCACTATTTTATTCATGTTGTTAGCTGTGACTGGAGTCATGTCTCACATATTATTTAAGGGTTCAAATAACAGGAAATTGTATTCTTCTGATGGCGGTTTGTATTTCCATGTCATTAGTTCTATCTCTGAATGGATTATTTCTACTGTGTTCTCTTTTTTAACCGACTTCAAAAAAGAAGGAGGTTATCAATTCGTCTGAATGTTGCTTTTTTTTTTTTTTGATGTATGTAACCGCAGAACTCAGCCATTTCTGAACCGATTTTAAAATTTTTTTCTTTATTTGAAAGGTTATGTTTTCAGGTTGGTCCCGTTTTAAAAACAGTTCATTATATTAAAAATTAAAGGGTGTCCCCATACAACATACATGTTTTTTACGTGTATTAAGAACCAAAATTAAAATTTTAAAAAATTGCGTGTCGCTATAGCTCCCAACGGCAGAAATAAATTTAAAATTTAAAGGGTGTCCCCATAGGTGCCGTAATTTGACCTTTATATGCCTATCTTTTGAACCGTTATAGACAAAACCTTGAAAATTTTACAGAATGTCGATTACTATGACCGTTATAATAAAATGTATAATTATTCCAAATTTTATATTAACGGGTGCTCCAATAGTTCATTTAATTTGATGTATATGGCCATACTTCTGAACAGTTGTACACAGACCGCTGAAATTTACAAAGATCCTGTATTGCTAAGTCAGCTATAACAAAAAGTATAAAATTTGAATTTGGAAATAAAAGGGTGTCCCAATAGTTAATGTAATTCTATGTATGTGGCTAAACTTTTTAACTGTTATAGACAGACAGCTGAAATTTTCAAAGAACCTGTATTTCAAAGTCCACTTTAGCAAATATACAATTTGAATTTAGAAATTAAAGGGTGTCCCCATAAATTATGTAATTTGATCTATATGGCACTATATTTTGAACCGTAAAACATAAACACTTGAAAACTAGGCAGAATGTCCACTACTTTCTCTGGTATAATAACAAGTATAAATATTTGGTTTTATAATGTAAAGGGTGTCCCAATAGTTTATGTAATTTGATATATATGACCAAACTTTTGAACCGTAATAGACAGACAGTTGAAATTTACAAAGAATCTTTGTGACCAAGTCCTTTATAACAAGAATTTAAAATTGTAAATTCAAGGGTGTCCCAATATGAGATGTTATTTGATCTATGTGACCCTATCGTTGAAACCGTTATATACAGAGGCTTGAATGGTGTCCCCATAAAAGACGGATGCTGGTGAAAATAGCTTAACTTTTGAACAGTAATAGGAAGAGGCTTGACGTTCACATAGTCTTTACTTCTTTTCCCTCTAATTTTGGCGCATATTTTATTTGGTTTAAATCTAATTCTTACAGATTACTTCTTACATTTTTAGTTTAGAATTGATGCCCTTTTATCTGTTTTGAAGTCGGTTTTTTTTTGCAAGAATTATATATTCTAACATTTACAGATGAATTTCGTTCTGTTGATATAGAGCACCCTCAACTTCCTTTGATCTCCTACTTTCTTACTTTACAGTAAATAAAAATAAAATTGAACGAACGATTTTTGTATTTAAAAATTCTAAGAATTTTCTCATGTATTTAAAAAGTATCTTTTGCTTATTGGCATGAGACGCGCTGATTAAATTTTTTTCTTCTAGATTTTTCAAAATTAAAAAAACTACGTATGTTTTTGTTGCAAGCATACATTGGTTTATTGAATTTCTTTAATTAAGTTTTAAAGCTTTCCTTTAGGAATATAAGAAAACCACAAGTAAATTGGGTACAAGTAAAACCCATTCGCATGCGGATACTCTAGAAAAACATAGGCTGAATTGGGACAGTGAGCTCGGTACCCCCCATACAAAGTAAAAAATTATTATCCGGTATCTAGAGAACTGCAATAGGTAACGCCTTGGAATTTTGCATCAGTAATCCCCATATTAAGATAGAGAGAAATACGGACTGAATTTGAATGGAGGGCGTGGTACCTCCTATACAAAGTGAAAAATTATTATCGCGTACCTAGATAAATACATTAGGTATGGTGTTGCAACTTTGCACAAGTAACCCTCATATTAATGTGCATAGTCTAGCAAAATACAAACTGGATAAGAATACTGGGAGTGGCACGTCCCATTAAAAGTAAAAATTGTTATCGTGTTAATACGTATAGTCTAGCAAAAAAGAGGTTGGATGGGAACATTTTTGACTTGAGAATGGCGCGCGTTTTCGCCTAAAATTTGGACATACTTTTCTTCCAAGTGTTTATTGTGTTTTTTGTGGATGGGTGTAGCGAAGCGCACTGGGGTTAGTTAACTCTAAATAACAAAAATAATGTAATCACATAATTACCTAAGTGTGTATTTCACAAAATATCGAAATTATACAACACGTACGCGACTTAAAACAAACACAAATTTTATTCAATTGGCTATTTGGCAGCAAGTAATTCATATTAGCGCCATCTGTGTTTAAATATCAAAAAAGGTGCCGTGCCGTGCCGTACTAAGTAGTTAAAACGATCTGTGTTTTAAAATATACTACTTTTAAAAATTAAAGTTTCCCAGCTGTACTAAGCAGTACTTTTATACCGTAAATCGTACTTTCACTGTTTTTTCTCCACTTTCACTTGAAAATAAATTATTTTTGCAGAAAAAAAGTATCCTATATTGAGACCAGGATACTTAGATACCTCCTCACAAAATTTTGTTAAAGTCCATCCAGTAGTTTTTACGTGATGCGAACTTCAATGAAAAGTAGACAGACAGGCAGAGGGAAGTGAGTTACTATTTTATTATATTATATGTATATATGTATTATACATATTTATATATGTATATATACAGTAGTTTTTTGGTTTAACGAGCTGGTGGTTTGTCAGGCCTGTTCGTTAAATCGAAAAGTTCGCTATACGCAGTACTTATATAAATATCCGTATTACTGATTAATAAACAACTAGAATTGAGTTTTTTTGTAGTTTATTTTGTTTAAAATAACTGTTTAAGCTATATAACGAAAAAAATAAATAAAAAAGAACGAATTCATATCACATATAGAGCACATACGTACGTACGTTCTCTCATGTAGTGCCTTCCAAAATTATTTTCTAAAACAACTTGCTGCAGTTTCCTCTTAAAAGGTTCAACATCTAGTGTATTAGATGAAAGTTGTTCTCCACTTTGTTTTAGTAGCCGAATGCCAAAACGCTTTTTGAATCTGGTCAACCACCCGTGGCTGAACTGTGCCAGAAACCGGCATGTAAGATTTTCGCTGTTGTTGATCCGAAATTCGTATATTCCGCATTTTTTACAAGATTTCCCTTCGATTTTAAAAACGTACATGCCGGGGATGTTTTCAAACCATACTTTTTGCACGAATCTATAACTCTCAATCCGTTTCGGTGACCGTCAATAATTTTTATTTTTTCTTTTAAAAACAATCTTTCCTGGTACTCATTTTTATGTTCACACTACAAAAGAACACGCGTAACTGTAGCTGCATAACGGTAGCTGCATCAAAACAAACGAAGAATACACAATGAACACTTAAAATAACGGTACTTTTTTATATTCGCTTGGTAATGTTTGTTTGTGTTGGAAACTTTTTCATTTTATGTAGCAATAGTTTTGTTTTCAATCAAAACTATAATGATATTTTGTTCGCTAAACTGAGTACAAAAAATATTTTTTGCTCGTTATGTAAGGTTCTCAATGGAACAAAAAGACCTGCTCGCTAAAAGCGATGTTCGTAGAATTGAATGGTCGTTAAACCGGAAAACTACTGTATATGTATATAAGTATATGTATATGAATAAGTATATATGAATATATATAATTATATTTATATATGTATATATATATGTATAGATATGCTGCTGTAGCCGTTGTAAAAACGTAACCGTAACGTAACCTAATTACTATCACCCCTATAAAAACAGAAAAACTTAAAGGGTTTTTTTATTTTTTGAAGCGTAATAGGTAGACTCTTATAGCTTGGATGTGTTGCCATGGCAGCTATGACGATTACTAAAATTTAAATTGTGTTCCGACAATGACATGTTTTGCAAGTATAGTGACTTATTTTTTAATCGTAAAAAATAGACTATTGATATATTCATAGAAAGAGAATTTCCATGGCCGCTATAAGAAATAACAAAATTAAAGGGTGTTCCGACAGAGAGATGACTTATACGTAAATAGCCTTATTTTTT